>PVKP010003468.1:0-108521 GCA_004027715.1 Plecturocebus donacophilus
TTTTTTTTTTTTGAGATGGAGTCTCACTCTGTCACCCAGTCTGGAGTCTGGTGATGGATCTCAGCTCACTGCAACCTCTGCCCCCCAGGTTCAAATGATTCTCCCCCCTCAGCCTCCAAGCAGCTGGGATTACAAATGCCTGCCACCATACCCAGCTGATTTTTGTATTTTTAGTAGAGATGAAATTTTGCCACGTTGGCCAGGCTGGTCTCGAACTCCAGACCTTAGGTGATCTGCCTGCCTCGACCTCCCAAAGTGCTGGGATTACAGATGTGAGCCACCACAGTCAGCCAGAATAAATAAGTTCCGGTGCTTTAATGCACAATAGGGTGACTATAGTTATCAATATTCTATTGCATATTTCACAATAATTAGAAGAGAGGATTTTGAATGTTCTCACCATGAGGAAATTATAAAGGTTTGAGGTCATGGATATGCCAAATACCCTGATTTGATTATTACACAGTGTATACATGTATCAAACATAACACTGTACCCTATAAATAGGGACAATTGTTACACATCAATCGAAAAGAAAATAAAGCTTTAAAAATTAAAAAAATAGTGCAGATGACCCCTGGAGTCTTGGGACATTTTTCGAAAATTATGAGAAAAAAAAAATTTGACATAGAAAGAACCACTTAAGGTTAACAAAAGTCAGGAAATAATAATCATTTATCCCTTTGTAAAGCACCTCCTCATTACCACGTTTTATATCTATAAGAATGAAGGATTTCATGGGAAGAGGTTTCAGCTCCATTATGGGTCTTGTAAAAGTTAAGTGTCTTGCCTAAGATCACAGAGATCACAGAGGTACAAGTGTTGCTTTCCTTTTCTCTCTCTCTCTCTCTCTCTCTCTCCTCTGTCTCTCTCTCTCTCTCTCTCTTCCTTTGCTTCTTCCTTCCTTCCTCCGCTCTGCTGCCCAGGCTAGAGTGCAATGGCATGATCTCAGCTCATGAGCAATGGCATGAGCTCAGCAACCTCCCCTTCCCGGGTTCAAGGGATTCTCCTCCCTAAGCCCAAGTACCTGGGATTACAGGCGCCTGCCACCGTGCCCCGCTAATTTTTGGTATTTTTGTAGAGTTGGGGCGTCACCTTGTTAGGATGGTCTCGATCTCCTGAACTCGTGATCCGCCCGCCTCAGCCTCCCAAAGTGCTGGGATTACAGGTGTGAGCCACCGCGCTCGGCCGGGTGTTACTTTTCTGCTTCTAGTTTTGCAGTTTTCCAATTGCTCCTCGCAGTGTTTCCTGACAAGAGTCAATGCACAGCAGCGTTTCCCGAGCTCCAGGGGAGCCTAACCACGCCCGCTTCTTCTGTGACCCGTTGCCCTTCTGCACGGATTCGGTCTCTACCAGCCTATTTCTTTCTTCACTTAGATGCAGAGGTCACTGGAATTGGCCAATATGTCCGGAAGCCAGGCTTTTATCCTGCTGCGCTTGCCTGCCAGGCAGGACGTACGGGAGGCCCTGTTTGTCCTCTTCCCGACCCTCTACCTGCCGACGCTCCTGGAGAACACGCAGGTCCTCCATCTCGTCGCAGGCACAGCCGGCTCTTGTGGACAAGCCGGCTCTTGTGCTCTTCCCGGGCAACCTCAGCGGCCTGGAGCTGTGCCACGTGTCGGTGACCGCGACCAGCCTGCTCGCGGGGCTGTGGACTGGGCCCCGCCGCGTCTCCTTCGCAGCCTGCATCGTCCAGCTATTCTCATTTCTCTCATTCCTGGGCACCAAGTGCAGCCTGCTGGCCGCCATGGCCTATGACCGCTACGTGGCCATCTGCCGCCGGCTGCACTACCCGCTGCTCATGCGGCCCCAGCCTTGATCTCGTGGCTCGGGGGGCCGCTGGTCTCGGTGGCCAAGACCACCTGCAAGGCCAGCCTGTCCCACGGCGCCCCCCGCGCCCCCCGCCACTTCTGCGACGCGTCCCCTCTGCTCCACCTGTCCTGCGCCCACGTGACCCCCACTGAGCTGGTAGGCCTCCTCTCCGGCAACCTCACCCTCGGGGGGTCAGTCCTAGTCGCGCTGGCCTCCTATGTGGCCATTGGCCCGGCCGTGCTCCGCCTGCCGTCAGCAGCCGCCCGCCGAAAAGCCCTCTGCACCTGCGCCTCCCACCTGGCGGGGAGGGGTCTCTTTTGCGCCCCGGCCCTCTTCGTGCATTCCCGACCCAGCCGCCTGCAGCCCACGGACCTCAGCACGGCGCCGTCTGTCCTCTACACGGTGGGCACCCCCGCGTGCAGCCCCGTCATCTACTGTCTGCGGAACGCGGAGGTGCGCATGGCGTTGCGGGGGACGCTCTGCCCAGGCCGAGTCTCAGCCAGAGCGCGCGGCTTCCCGCGACGGATTTAAAACGCGGAGGTAGGCTGGGCGCAGTGGCTCACACCTGTACTCCCAGCACTGTGGGAGGCCAAGGTGGGTGGATCATGAGGTCAGGAGTTCGAGACCAACCTGGCCAACATGGAGAAACCCCTTCTCTACTAAAAAAACAAAAATTAGCCGGGCGTGGTGGCGGGTGCCTGTAATCCCAGCTACTCGGGAGGCTGAGGCAGGAGAGTCACCTGAAGCGAAGGTGGACGTTGCAGTGAGCAGAGATCGTGCCACTGCACTCCAGCCTGGGTGACAGAGTGAGACTCCTCTCAAAAAATAATGCTGGGGCAGTGATAGACTGGATAAAGAAAATGCGCCACATATACATCATGGAATACTATGCAGCCATAAAAAAGAATGAGATCATGTCCTTTGCAGGGACATGGGTGAAGCTAGAACCCATCATTCTCAGCAAACTAACACAGCAACAGAAAACCAAACACTGCATGTTCTCACTCATAAAGTGGGAGTTGAACATGAGAACACATGGACACAGGGAGGGGAACATCACACACCAAGGCCTGTTGAGGGGGCAAGAGGAGGGAGAGCATTAGTACAAATGCGAAATGCCTGTGGGGCTTAAACCTAGATGGTGGGTTGATAGGTGCAGCAAACCGCCATGGCACATGTATACCTATGTAATAAACCTGCACGTTCTGCACATGTATCCCAGAATTTAAAGTAAAATAAAATAAAATAAAATAAATTGCCAGGGCTGATGCCTTCTTGGTCCCAACTTTCAAAGCCAAAAACACTTACACAAGCTTCAAAGGCAAATACAAACCTGGAGGAAAATATTTACAACTTTTAAAAATTAATATAAAAATTAAAGTATTCCAAAAAAGGGAAAGTGATCATGAACAGGAAGGTTACTGATGAAGGAATGTAACTTTCTGATAGCTTACAAAACAGTGGACAAATTCTCCATTAATCTAGAACATAGAAGCACTAATTGAACATAAAACAACAGTTTACACTTTGCATAATGAAAAATATTGTGAATATGTGTATGCATGTCTTCAGAGGGCACAAAATATATGTACAAGAATGTTTACTGGAAAATTATGAAATCTGGAATAAACACTTATTCTGGAAATCATTGGAAATAATTGAAATGTCCACCAATGGTGGTGTTTGTGCAAGTATAAACCAGTATGTTTTAAAGAATGATTTGTTAATATATACAAACAGCCTTGAGAATCTGCATGCCCTTGCCTTCCTCAAGTGCACTTTGGGAATTTATCCTGAAACTGAAATATGAGAGATCTGGGCAAAATATTGAGGAACGAAGATACATACTCAACTCTTTGCACGAACACAACCCAACTGTTCATCAAAATAAAGGTAATAGGCCAGGCACGGTGGCTGGCTTATGCCTGTAATTCCAGAGCTTCAGGGGGCTGAGGAGGGAGAACTGCTTGAGCCCAGGAGTTTGAGACCAGCCTAAGTAACATAGTAAGACCAGTAAGACTCTCACTCTCTCTCTCTCTCTCTCTCTCCGTATATGTAATATATGACACATATGTCATAGAAATGTCCAATAAACTCATGGAATGATGTTCAACTTCCATCATTAGTAAAGAAATGTAAATCAAAGTAAAAAGAAAATGCATTTACATAAATCAAATAGAAAAAAAAAAGAAATCTTTTGAGAAAGTCCAGTGATGACCAGATGTGGGGAAAAAAGGCATTCTTTAAGGCAGGCATATGGAAGCAATGCTTTTGGAAAACAATTTATGAAGAACAATTGAATTTTAAGTTCACAATCACCTTGACACAGTAACAGCTGGTTTATCTTTGTACTGTAGATATAGCAGTGGTCTTTAGTGCTAGTCCACTGATATTTATAGCCCCTGACTTCCAGACACACTGCACAACTGTAATTTCTGGACCATTTGAGGGTGGGTAGGCTGGTGATATCACTTTGGGGCCAAGGCACTTCAATGCTGATGGAAGACCCTCCAGAGCTCTCTTTTCTCTTTGCATCAGCAAAATTTAAAATGATGCCTGCTTCTTCCACATGAATTCCTGGCCATGGTTAGCAAAACCCCGACTGCCACAGTGAACTGGACACAGGAAACTGATAAACATTTATTAAATTAAGACATGTAGAATTCAGGGTCATTGTTCCCATGGTATCAACCAGCCTTTCCAATGGAATAAAAAAAACATTCAGATGCATGGACAAAAGCAACTGCGCAGTGTTTACTGTTTGCAGCAACAGTAAGCTAAAAATAACTCCTATTTATCCGTGGGGAGTGGATGAGTCAGCGGCGGAATAGTATATCTTTTGAGCCCTTAAAATGTCATGGAAATTCTCTATCAGCCTGTGCTGCAGATATGTTGCTAAGTGACAGCAGCATGTCAAACCATGTAACCTGAGACACGGGGAACTCTGGAGCCAGTTGTCTGGGGATAAGTGTCTATTATCACTTATTATACAACTTCATTATACAACTTATTATACAACTTGTTATTATATACAACTTATTATACAACTTATATACAACTTATTATACAACTTCGTTCCTCCCCTAAGTCGTATGCAAAGCACTTTGTAAATTTTATCTCATGTAATCATCAATCAACAACACTGTGAGGAAGGGACTGCCATTATCCCCATTAAGCATGAGGAAGCTGAAGTGCAGAGAGGTGCAGTAAGTTGCTCAAGGCCGCACAGGCAGCAGCTCTACAGCCATAGCCTCCTTCATGCCAACTGGCCTCTCTATGCCTTGTCCCTGGATGCCCCATGATCTTGGACCTGCCTGCAGAATTAAGCCTCCTTAGCTAAGAAGGGACACCAGATCTCCCCTCTACACACCATCAGAGAGGATCAGGGCACAAAGTCATGCCTGGTTGGGAACCACTGTAGTAAGAAGACAAATAAGATCATGTCAGCCCTTCAGTCATCCCACACGTTTTTGTTGAGTGTGTCTTACATGCTGGACACCATTCTACGCACCGAAGATGCAAAGAGGGAACCAAAGACCCCTCCTCACCTGTGTGCCCTGCCCATTTTACAGAAGAGGAGATGGGTTCTCCCAGGGCTGAGGCACGTAAGACTAAGCTGCTACACTAAGCCATGCTGAGAAGCTCTTTTCTTCTCCTACAATGCTGGGATGTGTTTTCTTAGCACAAAGACAGAGCTGCTGCCCCTGGGAGGGAAGCACCTGCAAGCTCACTAGCTTCCTCACTAACGAGTTCAGTGCATCAGAAGGTCTCTTTGCAATTCCCATCCCAGTCTCAGCCTGCCAGATCCTAATGAGCTCAGAGGCCCTGGTCCTCAGAGGCCACCGGGAGGCCAGGCAGAGGACAATTACTGCAGCCTCCATTCACCTCACCCGCTGCAGCCCCCAGACCCACCTCGCCAGGGGACCTTACTGGGGTTCTCTGAGGCACTAAGCGAGTTAGCAGAGTTCTCATCCTTGGGGAGCCACCAGAAGTTTCAACTTAATGAGGCTTTTCTTAGCCTTCAAAGAATGATTTGTTATGTTCAGCAAAATTGATTTGGGGCTCCTAGAGTTTGCAACTACTGTTAGCAGGCGCGAGGAATCTCACTGGAGGGAAGAATCACATGGGACACCAGGAACTTCAGAGGGAAATAGTTAGAGCCTTGCTGGGATCAGCAGCACTGCATCTGTGCTGTGCTGTTTACCAAGTTAGCTCAATTCTCTGCAGACTCTGAGCTTATGTTCATCCTGAGTAGCAATGCCGGAGATGTGTACATTCTGATGCTATGATTTTCTGAGTGAAAAATATCACTCTGTTTTACTGCATTAATTGCCATGGACACAATGATGAATTTTCAAAATCTGTAACTCCAGTGAGGACCTCTCCGGACCCAAGCCTGAGTATTCCTCTCCAACTCAGCTTCTCCACTTGGATGTCTCACAATCAACACAGTAAAACAGAACCACGGCTTCCTGTCCCAGATCTTCTCTTCCTACAGTTTTTCCCTAGCTCAAATAAATGGCATCACTATCCACCCAAGCTAACAGTCTAAAAACTCACCTCTCATGCTAAAGCACAGTGGTTAAAGTTACAGAGTCATGCGGCTGGGTTCAAATTCTGGCTTCCACATGTACTAACTGGATTTAGATGAAAATTTCACAGCGCCTCAGTTTCTCATCTGGAAAATGGGGATATTTTATTTATTTATTACTTTAAATTCTGGGATACATGTGCAGAACACTCAGGTTTGTTACGCAGGTGCATGTGTGCCAAGGTGGTTTGCTGCACCTATTGACCCATCCTCTAAGTTCCCTCCCCTTATCCCCTAACCCCCAACAGGCCCTGGTGTATGTTGCCCCTGCATTCATGTGTTCTCATTGTTCAACTCCAAATGAGGATATTCTAGGACCTACCTCATAGAGTCCTTGTGAGGACCAAAGGACACACACACACACACATATTCACACACATACTCACATGCACACACATATAACACACACACACACTCACACAACACACATGCACACACACACACTCACATACACAGACACACGCAGGTCCTCACTTAATGCCATTGATAGGTTCTTGGAAACTGTGACTTTGAGTGAGAGGACATAAGTGAAATCAATTTTCCCATACTATTGGCCTGAAACTTTCCCAATTATCTTTTCAGCCCTTAAATGCTTTCTAAAACATAATTCTATGGGAATGTTTCATTCAACATTTCTATAGGACAATTTTTCATTGGTTCTATAATAATAGCCCATAATTACCAGAAAGAAGAAGCTCACTGTTTTATTTCGTTAGCTGATATTTTAGGTTATTTTTTAAATTTTAAAACACTTAATTGAGAAATTAAAAGTGCATATACTCAAGTTATACAATGTGATGATTTGAGAGGGTGTGGAGAAAAGGGAGCCCCGTATACTGTTGGTGGGAAAGTGAATTAGCACAGGCGCTATGGAAAACAGTAGAGAGAATCCCCAACATTTTAAAATAGAACTAGTGTGTGATCCAGCAATTCTGCTGCTGTGTATGTAGCCAACAGAAAGGAAATCAAAGTCCCAGCACTTTGGGAGGCTGAGGCAGGCAGATTACTTCTTGAGGTAAGGAGTTCAAGACCAGCCTGGCCCACATGGTGAAACCCCGTCTCTACTAAAAATACAAAAATTAGCTGAGTGTGGTGGGCGCCTGTAATCCAAGCTCCTTGGGAGGCTGAGGCAGGAGAATCGCTTGAATCCGGGAAGTGGAGGTTGCAGTGAGCCCAGATCGCGTCACTGCACTCCAGCCTGGGTGACACAGAGACTCGTTTCAAAAAGGAAAGAAAGAAAGAAGAAAAGAAAGAGAAAGAAAGAGAGAGAGAGAGAAGGAGGGAGGCAGGAAGGAAGGGAAGGAATGGAAAAATCAGTATGTGGAAGAGATATCTGCACCCCATGTTAGTTGCAACATTATTCACAATAGCCAAGATATTTCATCAGTTTCCATGTGAACAGGCAAGCCTCGAAAGAGAAGATGTATATATCTGACAAGGCATATGTTATTAAGAATATATAAAAGACTCCTCAAATGTAATAAGGAAACAATGGCAACCCAGTGAAAGAATGGGCAAAAGACTTGAACAGTACACAAGGGAGGATATTCAAATAACAATAAACAAACGAAAATGCTCAACCTCATTAGTCATCAAGGAAGGCAAATTAACTCTGTAAAAATACTAGAACAATTCGACACTTTAAATGGGTACATTTTATGGTCTATGAATGATATTTCAATGAAGCTGTTAAAAAACAAAACCAAAATGAGATATGACTCTACAACCTCCAGAATGACTAATATTTTTTCTTTTATTCACCAGAAGAGCATCAGTTTCTCAAAAGAGTGACTAATATTTAAAAAGATGGCAACAGGCCAGGCACTGTGGCTCATGCCTGTCATCCCAGCACTTTGGGAGGCCCAGAGCTGTGGACCACCTGAGGTCAGGAGTTCAAGACCACATGGCCAACATGGTGAAACCGCATCTCTCCTAAAAATACAAAAATTACTCAGGCATGGTGGAATGTGCCTGTAGTCCCAGCTACTTGGGAGGCTGAGGCAGGAGAATCACTTGAACCCTGGAGGCGGAGGTTGCAGTGAGCTGAGATGACAATAGCAAGTGTTTGATAGAGGTGTGGGGCAACTAAAGTTCTCATACCTGCTGCTGAACACATAAACAGAATAAAACTTTTTTTTTTTTTGAGATGGAGTCTTACTCTGTCGCCCAGGCTGGACTGCAGTGGCACTATCTCAGATCACTGCAACCTCCACCTCCTGGGTTCAAGTGATTCTCCTGCCTCAGCCTTCTGAGTAGCTGGGATTACAGATGCGCACTACCACACCTGGCTATAATTTTTGTATTTTTAGTAGAGACGGGTTTCACCATGTTGGCCAGGCTGGTCTTGAACTTCTGACTTAATGATCCACCTGCCTCAGCCTCCCAAAGTGCTGGGATTACAGGTGTGAGCCACTGTGCCTAGCCAGAAGCTACAGTATTTTACAACCTATTCTTGCATGTGAGATTCCATCATTTTTACTACATTCTGTTTATTAGCAGCAAGTTCCTAGGACAGCCTATACTCAAGGGAAGGACACTACATGGTATAAACACCAGGAGGTGTGTTTGTTACTGAGCTCTTTGTTCTATTCCCTGTTCTGTTTTTCTATTCCAGTGGCTCTCAACACATGGCCCTGGGACTTCTGGATGTCCCCAAGACCCTGTCATAGAATCTTCAAGATCAATACACTTATACTACTGCTAAAGAGACTGATGGTATGGGCAAGTACAATTGCTTTGATATTATATAATAAAGATCAAAATGTGGAAGACCTAATGCCTCAATGGACCAATATTTTTTTTCCAAATGATAAATGCATGAAGTTACAAAGAAATTAATTGATAAAAGATCTATTCAGGCAGGGTGTGGTGACTGACGTCTGTAATCCCATCACTTTGGGAGGCTGAGGCAGGCAGATCACCTGAGGTCAGGAGTTTGAGACCATCCTGGCCAACATGGTGAAACCCCGTCTCTACTAAAAATACAAAAATTAGCAGGATGTGATGGTGGATGCCTGTAATACCAGCTACACGGGGGCTGAGGCTGGAGAATCACTTGAACTTGGGTGGCAGAGGTTGCAGTGAGCCGAGATCACGCCACTGCAGTACAGCCTGGGCAACAGAGTAATGCTGTATCTCAATCAATCAATCAATACTGCAGCTTTCATATTGGGCACTCTGCTGTTCTCTTTCCTCTAAGAGAAGCTGGCTGCCATGCTGTGAGGTGCTCTATGGAGAAGCCCGTGTCCAGAAGCTGAATGTGGCCTTTAGCTAATGACTAGTGAGAAACCAAGACTCTCAGTTTAGTGGCTCTTAAAGAATTGAATCCTGCCCCCAACTATGTGTGTGACTTTGGAAGCGTGTTCTTCACAGCCCTGGCTGACACCTTGGTTTCAGCTTTATGAGAGACCATGAGCTGGGAACCTATCTATGCTGCACCAAGATTCCTGGCCCACAGAAACTATGAGACAGTAACTGTTGCTGTTTGAAGTCACTGAGTTTTGGAGCAATGTGTGATGTGGCAAAGGATAACAAATAGCCCTGGTTATCTTGGGGAACAGGAAAAAACAGAGTCTTAGGGGCCGGGTGTGGTAGCTCACCCTATAATCCTAGCACTTTGGTAGGCCCAGGTGGGCGGATCACCTTAGGTCAGGAGTTGAAGACCAGCGTGGCCAACATGGCGAAACCTTGTGTCTACTAAAAATATAAAAATTAGCTGGTCATGATGGTGGGTGCCTGTAATCCCAGCTACTCGGGAGGCAGAGGTTGAGGTGAGCTGAGATTGTGCTGCTGCACTCCAGCCTGGGTGACGGGGGAAACTGCATCTCAAAAAAAAATGGAGACAAATCCAACATGTATTTAATTTAGGCAAACAGTACTAAATGTACACGGGGGGGAGAAAAAGAGGAGAGCAAATAGTTTAAATAGGATGGGTGATTCCATCCCAGAGCCCACTCAGTAACCCAATGACCTGGACTGTGAATCCAGCAGGAGTCTCTCCTCTCAGCCCACCCCGGTTTCCATGCACCTCCCCATGTGGACATGTTCTATCCTGCTCACTGCGGTTCTAACGCTTAGTGGCACACATTTTTTCATCTAGTATTTGTCCTAAATGCAACCCAAAGCCTTCACCACAAGCAGCAGCATTATTCCAGTAGAAAAATAGGCTATACTGGACGTGCAGAGAAATGGCTGTGGGAGGGACCCAAAAACCCACCTTCCCACACAGCTGCTTCCTAAGGGAAAGTCAAGGGTACCTTTATCTTTCTGCAATGTTTCTCTGACAGCAAACCTGTATTTGTTGTATTTCTGGTTCAGCTGCTTTAAGAGAAACAAAGTAACAGTAATACAGAAAGCTTGTTTCTCTTTTGTGTAATCATCTGTGCTTGGAGGTGACCCTGGGCTTCTCTATACCACCGTCATCCCCAGGCCTGGTTTCTTCTATCTCATTGCTCTACCATCCCTGAATCCTTCCTTATTCCCATGGTGGGAGCTGGATCGCTGGCATCTCATTCACAATCCAGCTGCTGGAAGAGGGACAGAGGAAATGGAGGGCAAGCTACCTGCTTTTAAGATGTGGTTCGGAAGTTACACACTTCAGTTCCGCCAACATCTTATGAGCTGGAGCTTAGCCACATGGTCACACTGACCTGCAAATGAGGCTGGGAAATGCTGTCTCCAGCTGGGTACCCAGAGAAAACTCATGAAAGGAAGAATGTTATTTACTAACTTGTAATCACTACCTCACATCTGATCTCTTGATGAGGCACCAGTCATATTCTTACTCAGTCCTATCATTATGCTTCCAATTCTTCCTTTGGCCACCTGTACTGATGTTTAGTGGTACTAAAACTTTACACACATTATCTCTAATATGGGTTGCAGTGAGCCGAGGTCATGCCACTGCACTCCAGCCTGGTCAAAGAGTGAGACTCCATCCCCCCCAAAAAAAGCATCTCAAATGTTTTATGTCCCTAAAGACCGTGACCGGTTCTTGGTTTTCCTTATCGCCAAGCTAAGCCTCAGTTTCCACATGGGCAAAATTAGGAAGATAACATCCACCCATCTACAACTCTCAGGGCATTGAGTCATGAAAGTTCTGTGGCACTCAGCCTGATAGAGTCAGCTTTCCTGGGTGTTGCTGAGTTAACTATAAAGATGATATGGAAGGACCATCCCTATACTAATTCTAGACCTGGCTTCTAATGTGCAAGTCAGCAATTCTTTCCATGACTGGCAAGTCCGAGATCATTTGCAACTTAAGGAAGGTAAACATACTGATATCTGGCTTTGTTTGCTCCAGAGATGGTTATCTTTAAAAGATGTAGTAACTGTAAAGTGGCTCACCCCTGTAATACTAACAGTTTTGGACGCTAAGGCAGGAGAATTATTTGACCCCAGAGTTCAAGACCAGACGGGACAACATTATCAAGACCCTATCTCTACAAAAATAAAAATTTAAAAATTAGCTGGGCATGTTGGCACTTGCCTATAGTCCTAGCTACTTGGGAGACTAAAGTGTGAGTGTGCTCTGTTGCCCAGGCTGGAGTGCAGTGATGTGATCACATCTCACTGCAACCTCGAACTCCTTGGGCCCAGGAGTTTGAGGTTACAGTGAGATGTGATCATAACACTGCACTCCAGCCTGGGCAACAGAGCAAGAACCTGGCTCTTAAAACAAAAATTTATTAACTAGAAAATTAGGGCTTCTTCAACAGCTATTTCAGATTTAAGAGTCGAACGCCCCACATAACACTAAAGCTGCTGATTTTCAAGGATCTCTTTCCTCAATGTAAGAAAGAGTCCCACAAGTGAGGAAAGATCTGTGAAGGCACTGGTGGGGCAGTGAAAAGCAATGTAATGTCTTCACTCTTTGGGCCAAACGTACAGGATGGACTTCCTTCCAGTAAAGGGCACGGAGGAAAAGACAAATAATCTAAATATATCTATGTACGATCTGCTAAACGCATAAGCTGTGGAGGGTAAGTTGGAAAGATCCAGCCGTCTTTCATGGTTGACAGCAGTAGACGGACACAGCTCTGCAGAGTTGCAGAACTTGGGTGACAGATACATAAACCTGGAGCTTTGAATCCTGGCTTTGTCACTACTAGTTGTGTGGCCTTAAATAAGTCACATCACATGTACACCAGAACTTAAAGTATAATAATTAAAATAATAATATTAAAAAAACAAGTCACATCACCTCCCTGAGCCTTAGTGTCTTTGTGTGTAAGATGGGGTGTTGTTACTCAACTCTCAGTGATGATGTGAGTGACCGATGTGACTCTCTTAGCATCCAGAAAGGTCCTCCAGTGTAGTAGGGATCCTGAGACTATCAACAGTGGCCAGTTAGGACACACCAAACTGAAAACAACAATGATCAACAAAATAACAATTATTCACTGACTTCAATAGTGTAGAGGCCAAAAAGAAAAAGGTGCCAGTGGGCAGATCACCTGAGGTCAGGAGTTCGAGAGCAGCCTGGCCAACACGGCGAAACCTCAGTAACAGACAGTTACATAGATATATATATACACTCTTTCCTTTTTCTTTTTCCAATGTAGCAGCACTGGGCAAGGGCCAGATGAATCTATACAAGTGGTAGGAATCATCTCACTGCCAGGGGACCCTGAACAAAGGGCCCCAGATCAGACTTCTCAAGTCAGGATGATTTTACCTCCCAGAAGACATTCGACATTTTTGTTTGTCACAAATGGAGAAGGGGATGCTCCTGGCATCAACTGAACAGAGGCCAGGGACGCTACTGAACACCCTACAATGCACTGGATGGCCCACAGGAGTCACCCCACACCAAATGCCAACCGCGCCAATGGAGAACTCAGTCCTGACTGCTGCCCCCACATCTTAACCTATCACCCTCCCTCTCCCTCGCAGCTCTTCTCCTGTCTCCGCCACCAACATACAAAGCTGTTTTCTGACCAAAGACTTTACTCCTGCTGTTTCCTCTGCCCAGTCTCTTCTCCAGGGTTCCAGGCTTCTCATCTGATGGTTTTTGCTTAAAGGCCACCTCCTCAGAGAGCCTTTTTTTGACCAACCTGTCTTAAATTGGCCCTCTCACTTCCATGGTAACTCTCTACCCTCTTTCCTGATTTTATTTTTCTTCATAGCATTTACTACCTTATTTTTCTTATTGCCTGTCTCCCCCCTATTGCACATTCAAGTTTGAGAAATGCTGGTTTCAAGAAAGGGTTGAAAACTCAGGATCCTACAGGGGCCAGAGAGATTATCTTATGAGACTCTAATAAAGCAGCCAAATGTAGTTAATCTGATTCTGAAATTTCAGAATTCCTTAGCAATGTTGAAGTGACCCTATTCTTGAGATGCTAGCTTTTTCTGAGAAATGTAAGAAAAAGGCTATGCAAGAAAACTCACAACTTTCTTCTATGTAGAAATAACTAAGGAAAACTTGTGACATTTTGATAAGAAAACTGTAAAACTTTACTGACTGATACAAAAGCTTGAATGAAGAAAAGACAATATCATATTCCTGGATGTTAAGATGAAATGTAACAATGTTAATCCTGCCTAACTAATTTATAAGTTCATCACAATAATAATCAAAACGTTGGTTTTTGACTAATAAAGATGAATTTTAATCTGGAATAAAAGAAAGTTACATATATAACTACACATAAATTTATACATAGATACATACACATACACTTTTTAAAGGTACAATGATGGAAAACATTAAATACAGCTATAAAAAATTAAAAAGAATATAGTTCTAAGGTAAAACAGGGCAACAAGTCAATAAAAGCAAAGAGATGGTCCAAATATAGATCCTACATTATAAAATATAACTATTCATAATTAACTTATAATGTGGAGGCAATTAATAATGAGGAAGAATAATTTTAATTCTTTTCATACGATATGCCCAAGTAAATTCAAGAATGGCTAAAGCATATTTTTAAAACTCCAGAATAAAACACTAATGTTTACAGAGGGTTAGATTTTATAGGGTTGAAAAAAAAAATAGAAGGATTGAACTATATAAAAATTGAAACCTTTTCAAAAACTAAAGAAAATACCAAACTGGGAAAATCATTTGCAGCCAAGATGATAACAAATAATTAATATTCTTGTTACACAAAGAGATGGTTCAAATTGATAGGAAGCTATTAAAGCCACACAGACAAATGATTAAAGAAGCATACAGACAATGCAGAGAGTGGAAACACAATGGCTTAAGAAGCTTACAGGAAACAGCTCAACATCCTTAAAAAGGAAATAAAGACAATTAAAATGAGATGCCTTTTCCCTATTAGCAAAGTTCCTACTAAACACCCAGTTTGTGAGGAGCACACATCCCCAATCATTACTAGCAGTAGCAGCAGTGCAAACTGATGCAATGTTTCCAAAAGGAACTTGGATATATCAAAAATCTTAAAAGCAATTATACACCTTCTGACCCAGCAACTCCTCTTTGGCACAGTATATCTTAAAGAGATTCTACATTTGGAAAAACGCTTAAGTACCAAAATGTTCATTATAGTATAACTACGAAAAACTGAAGCTAAATTTTACCTCCAAACAACAGAGGAGGAGTCATAGATACGAAGCCTTGGGTATGCTGTGCAACTGCTGAGGAGTGAATGCAGACGAGTGAGTTTTGTAAGCAGTTTTGTAAGGTACAAGACTGGGAGAAAAGCAACGTATACTATTACACACTTGGAATGGTCACAGCTATATGACAACTATCTATAAATACCTTAAAAATAGGTAATACAGGGCCAGGCGTGGTGGCTCACACCTGTAATCCCAGCACTTTGGGAGGCCAGGGTGGGCGGATCAACTGAGGTCAGGAGTTCGAGACCAGCCTGGCCAACATGGCGAAACCCCGTCTCTACCAAAAATACACACAAAAAATTAGCCAGACATGGTGGTGGGCACCTGTAGTCCCAGCTACTTGGGAGGATGACGCAGGAGAATCACTTGAACCTGGAAGGCAGAGGTTGCATTGAGCCAAGATCACACCACTGAACTCCAGCCTGAGCAACAGAACAAGACTCCATAAAAAAAAAAAAAAAAAAGGTAATATAGTCACAAGTATAACAAAGTGGACAGATATAGACCATGAAAATGAGATCTTTTTCCAAGCACTCCCCAGAGGCAACTACCTTAAAAAATTTGATGAATTTTTTCATCAAATTAATGAATTTTAAGTTATAAGAAAACAGACTAAAATGTTAATGGTGTTTATAGTGTATTTTTCTGTTTTGGGGGCAGAGGGATGGAGAGAGATCTACCTTTCTATAAAGTAGTTACCTTTAATGAACCAAATATTACTTTAAAAAGAAAAAGAAACATTAATCCATCAGAAATGTATACTTTAAAAACAGGAAAGTGAATTCACACAAATTAGTAAGAAAAAGCATAAAGACAAAAAAGCTAAAGAGGTAAAGGGCCTAGGTTATACATAAAGAAGTTTTAAAAACTTACTTGGAGAAAAATGCATAATAATCATGCAAAAATGCATTAATTGTTGTTAATAATAATCACTTTTTTGGTTTATCAAATAGGTAAAGATTTTTTTGGTTGTTGTTTAAGTGGATAAATACCCAGTGCTGGCAAAGTTATTTAAAGGGAGTATTTATTTGTACCAGGGTGGCAAAGGCAGCTCTTTGCACATACAAAAACTGCTTAGTGTGTCTCGTTTGCCTTGGGTGCTGTGCTGAGAAGGATCCCAGGCCTGTCCTCAGGTTCACTGGAACCAGAGTGTACAACTGGTTAACATCGCCTGCCAGGGACTCAAGAGGGAGGATGGTTTACCACCTATATGATTCATACCCCTGGCCCTCCCTCTGCTGAGGGCTACAAATGGCAGACCCCTCCAGAAACAAATCCAGCAGGATCTTTTCAAAGCCTTAGAAATGTTCATCAGGTTATCTAGTAAAACCACTTTTTGGAAATTAGTTCTAAAAAAAAACCTGTGAACACAGGACTTTATGCTTTGTTAATCAGACTTTTATATAAAGTCATTAAAAACTGTCACAAAATCAGAAAAGAGAACTTTAAATTTGTAATGTTATTTTTAAAAACACACACATAGAAAACATTTGTAGAAAAAAGACAAAAATATAAAATGTGGTTGCATTTTGATGTGTAACTGTTGTTTACAACTCTAGTTTATTGTAGCTAATAAAACATTTTTAAAAATAAAAATATTCCCTAATTGCAGCTACTCATTACTGAGTTCCTTCTAAGTACCAGGTACCATTAGGCTCTTTGCTATAGATGAACTCTAGGCCTTTGAATGGTTCTTCCAGGGGAGGCACTGGTATCATCATTTCCTAAGAAAACAAGGTGTAATCAGCCTCTAAGGAAGGCACTGAGATTTGACCTCAGGTCTCCCTGGCTCCAAAGCCAACCCTCTCCCTTCTCTGCCAAGGGCCTCTTCTACCTGTGAATATAACCACCTCCCTGGACTTGTATTAGTTGAATACCTAGAACTATTAGGAAGTTTATTAGCCTACTCTGCGTTCCAAAATTTTCTTCAATATGCTTAATATTATTTTAATAGTGAGGAAACAATACCTAATAAAACTGTGTTAAAAATCAGAGTTCAAACAAAAGACTTCATCTGTGGCTCTTTCCAGACCTGACTTAAATCCTGCCATATCCTAATATGAGTTCAACATGTAAATTCTTCAAGAAGAGGATTGTAGAGGAGAAGTAAATAGTGGTTTATAATCCCCTAGAGAAAAAAGAAAATCAATACAATGTTTAGACCCTGCCAGGATGAGGCTAGGAGTGTTTCTAAAACCTTCAAGATACACACATTTTGGCTCAGAAATTCCACTGCTGAGAATTTCCCCTTAGGAAACAAGACCAGATGCAAAGACATTAGAGCAAATTAATGAGGAAAAATGCCGAAATCCTAAAACCCAAGGGCTAAAGGGGAGGAAGTGTAACTATAGCAGCAATGAGTATATAAGAGATAAATTACAAGCAAGCCAAGTTTCCAATTCCAAAAGGCCAGATGAAATAAATTAGGATACATCCATGCAACCAAGTACTAACAGGAAACTTAGGAATGTACTTCTGTATACGAAAAGATGTTCATAATATCCAAGAATGAAAATCATAGCCCTCAAAACAGAGTTTATGGTAGTATAGTTCGTTTCATAAAAATATAACCTTTTTTTGGAGACAAAGTCTCACTCTGTGATCCAGGCTGGAGTGCAGTGGCGTGATTTTGGCTCACTGTAACCTCCGCCTCCCAGGTTGGAGTGATTCTCATGCCTCAGCCTCCCGAGTAGCTGGGACTATAGGTGCACACCACCATGCCCAGCTAATTTTTTGTATTTTTAGTAGAGACAGGTTTCACCATGTTGGCCAGGCTGGTCTCGAACTCCTGATCTCAGTTGATCTGCCCGCCTCAGCCTCCCAAAGTGCTGGGATTACAGGTGTGAGCCATTGAACCCAGCCTAAAAATATAACTTTTAAAAGCTATACAGATTTATGCATAAGAAAAAATGGGCACACACTTTTAGCAGCAAGTATATCTTAGAGGGGAAATATAAATATTGAAAGAAAAAACAAACATTTTCTAGTTTTCTTCAGTGAATATATATTACTTGCATCACCACTAAAAACTTAAAACATGAGTGTTTCTAAATTAAAAAAAAAAAATTAACCCAGACAGGCGTGGTGGATCATGCCTGTAATCCCAGAACTTTAGGAGGCCAAGGTGGGTGGATCGCTAGGTCAGGGGTTCAAGATCAGCCTGGCCAAGATGGTGAAACCCTGTTTCTACTAAAAATACAAAAAATAGCTGGGCATGGTGGCTCATGCCTGTAATCCCAGCTACTCAGGAGGCTGAGGCAGAGAAATGCTTGAACCCAGGAGGCAGAGGTTGCAGTGAACCGAGATCGCACCACTGCACTGCAGCCTGGGTGATGGAGCGAGACTCTGTCTCAAAAAAACAAACAAACAAACAAAAAAACCCCAAATGTAAGAACAGCGCCCAAACTGCCAAATATGTTAGGGATCAGATGGGAAAGCAGGGACATGGGTCTCTACATTCTCCCAGGGCCCACTAGGACAGCAGCAAGAAAAGCAGCAGGCTGAAAGCCAAGTCACAGGAAGGGGCACCCCTTCAGTAACCTCAAGCCCGACTTGTAAAACGTGAAGGCAACGGCTTGTGCACATCCCATGTATTCCACAGGTACGTGGGTGGCAGCCACACTGTCACTGCTGCCATTTGTGGCACAAAAGCAGCATGAAAAGGAAGCTAATCTAGTTTGATGATTCTTGACGTTCCTGAATTAAGGGTCCTCAAGGAGCCTTCGGTCCTGGTCCATGGTTGTCAATAAGCAGTCCATACCTAGACCCTCAAGGAGTATCTACCACGTTTAATCTCAGACCTCTGAAGATCAGGCTGAGGTGACTGAGGAGAGATTTGTAGAGGAATCTGGAGGAGATAATGCAGAAGGAACTAAAGCAGCTGGCCCAGGAAAAATACACAGTGATGGTGAAAACTCTGAAACATCATTGTCAGTGACTGCTACATTGGCTTGAAGCATAACGTCAAAAAGCTGGGCCTTTGGGCAAAGTGGACACCATGTGCCCTGGTGGAATATCATGTAAAGCACACAGAACCACCTATGATGTGTCCTTGCCAAAGAAGTTGAAGATGAATCTAAATTAAGTCTTCAGAGCCTAGAGCTAATTTCTATGTACAGAATATACAGGGGAGGGAGGAACAAGGTGACAGGCACCACAGGAAGCAAACACACACACTTAGACTAAGGGACATTCCACAGAACAACTGACCCAGTTTCTTCTAGTACTACTTGCATAATCACACAAACTTCAGGGAAAGAAAGGAGTGCTAGAATGGAGGCTGCCAGGTATGGGAAAGGGGAAGTGAGGAGTTACTGTTTAATGGGCACAGAGTTTTAGTTTTGTAAGATGAAATAGTTCTGGGCACCTGTTGTGTAACAATGCACATATACTTTTTTTTTTTTTTGAGATGTAGTTTTGCTCTTGTTGCCCAGGCTGGAGTACAATGGTGTGACCTCCACTCACTGCAAGCCCCACCTTCCTGGTTCAAGTGATTCTCCTGCCTCAGCCTCCTAAGCAGCTGGGACTACGGGTGACTACCACACCTGGCTAATTTTTCTATTTTTTAATAGAGATGGAGTTTCGCCATGTTGGCCAGGCTGGTCTTGAACTGCTGACCTCAGGTGATCCACCCACCTCAGCCTCCCAAAGTGCTGGGATTACAGGCCTGAGTCATGTGGCCACCCTACAATGTGAATATACTTAACATAACTGAACTGTATGCTTAAAAACGGTTAAGATGCTAAGCTTTATGTGGTTCTTACCACAATGAAATATAAAAATTTTCAAATGAGTTCTTCTAGATTTAAAAATGTAAACATGAAAAGAAGTGTCTAAACTGTTCGATGTATTAGGAACTGGATAGGAACAGGAGGGAAGTTCTATATTAACATCAGGGTTGCACCGGCCTTAAAAACGTGAGGGGATTGCTTTAGATTAAGAGAGACTTAAAAGATCAAACAACCAAATGCAATCTGTGGACTACGTTTAGATCCAAATTGAAACAATCCAACTGTAAAAGGACATCTTGGAGATAATCAGGGCAGTCTGGTTACCGTGTGAGTAAAACCCTTTGTCTGGGGTGACTTAAACTTTTCCTTTTTAAGTAGAGGTACCAAACCTTAAAAAACAGAGATGATTCTACCGACCAAAAATATTAAGTAAATAACATTTCGAGCAGAATGCAGATGTAGCAAAAACTGCAAAGGGCGAAGTGAAATAAAAGACTGATCAGGCCATGAGCCTTCTGACCTGGGGAAAGCAGCACACTTCATGAGATGGTGCATGAGGTAGAAACTATCTTAAACACATGACAGCCTTTTCCTGGAGATGAAGGGAGAAAAATTATGGAGGATGGAGAAAGAAAGTGGTTCCAGAAAAGGATGGGAGCTTACTGAAAAGGCACAGGAGCCAACTCGAAAGAGCTCCCAATGGCCAAAGCTGTAGCCATTTAAACAGCAAAATAAATGATAGTACTGAATTACAGCCCATAGAACAAATATCCATGAATATATTCTGACATAAAGAAATGAGGGCAATCCTCCCTCAGGATGAGTGTTACTGAAAAAGGGAAAAATCTATTAGCCACTTTCCTACGCAACAAAAACACTCTTTGTAAGCTTTTCACCTGTGTGACATGTGGGGAAATATTACCATCTATTTCCCTCTTGGAAAGAGGTTTTCCTATATCCTTGCAACTTTTTTTTTGGACCACACTTCGATGAAATTTCAAGCTGTTAACAAGATGTAGGGGCTAGTGGAAGGCCTTCTCACATTCAGAGCATTCTTTCTAGGATGAAGCCAAAAATGTTGAGAAAATTGCGTACTATGACCGAAGGTTTCTCAACAGTGATTGCACTCAATTATTTCTCTTGAGAATGGAGCTGATAATGCTGAGTGAGGTATGAGGGTCTGCTGAAACATTTCCCACACAGCTGACACTGGTAAGGCTTCCTGTGGGCATGAACTCTATAATGATGAATGAGGTAAGAACTCTGACGGAAGGTTTTGCCACAATCACAACACTGGCAGGCTCTCTCTCCAACGTAGTCATGTTTCCGCTGATAACGAATGAAGTATGTCTTGTTGCGGGACAACCAGGGAGGGAGGACTTTTGCTGCCTCATCGGCTTTGAGATGTTGAGGAGGAAGGACTCTTGCTGCCTCGTGGGCTTTGAGATGTTGAAAAACATGCACGTTCTGGGTAAAAGCTTTGCTGCACTGAAAACATTCACAGTAGTCCTCCTGACTATGAATTCCTACACATTCACAGAGATTCGCGCACTGGATGGAAGACTTTCTACCTTCACTGCAGCCAGATGACTTCCTACGAGAATGGGTCTTCTGATGTCTCTTGAGGTGTGGCATGAGATAGAAGGCTTCACCACACTGTTTACATTCAAAGGGTTTCTCCCCAGTATGGATCCTCTTGTGTCTCCTGAGGGCTACTCTAGTACTGAAGGTTCGTTCGCAAAATTCACATCTGCTGTGATTGTTCTCTTGGTACACTGACTGGGGATTGGTACATATTCCAGGAGTAGTGCCTTCCTGGGGATCCCTTCCTAGAGGATCCTCTGATTGTTCACTAAGATTAGAGCTTCTCTCACTGCCATAGCTTCTTTCCTGAGTGAGGAGGGTCTTAGGGGCATTCATTGTTATAGGACTCAAAAGTTTCTCTTGGTTGCCCTGGTGTGGTTTCAATGGGTCATCATGAGACTCTCCTGCAGAGACATGTCAGAAGTTACCTACTGCTAATTCTCCATTCCTGCCTGCAATAATAATATTTCTGTAGGCAGGCTTTGCCCTGGAGTTAGTGCTTTGGTTTCAGGTCTCTTTTCCTAATCTAAATAGAAAATGTAAAAATTCCTCTATTCTTTTTACTCAGAGAGACATATCAATATAATAGAAATAAACAGACCAAGGGTAACAAACAGATCTTATGGAGGTTGAGAGAGTTTTCTGAAAATCTAAAAAGAAAATAGGAAAAGGATAGAAAGGACAGTAAGCAAGGAAGAGTGAGGAAGAGGCAGAAAAATCATCCAGGAGGATGGCGTGTCAAAAAGGTGCCAGAAATGTACAAAGTAGAATGAGAGGAAATCAGAGAAAGAGCTGGGGTTGGAGTTTGTGAGCATTTTCCAAACCACGTTTGGCAGATTGCTAATATTCTGCAAAACAAATAGCTGTTACCATGAAGGGGGTTCCGTCGTCAATTTGGAAAATGTTGTATGATGCAAATCAAGTAGGTTTCATTCCCATAGGACTCAGAACTTTCAATATGCACCTCGAATCCCAAGGAGGGAAGGTACAGAATGTAGCATTTCTTAAACTGATCTTGCCATGAAACATTTTTTTTAAAAGAACATCTATTACTATGGTTCTTCAGGATCACTGAGGAAACACTGGAGTGAACAGGTCAACAACCTCTTGTTCAGAATTAAGCAAAGATTCTCTTTGCTTGGCTCCAAATCTCTTGTTTCACCCCAATCTACACTGCCAACAAATTCCCTTTAATTCAATATTTATTAAATGCCTGTTTTGTGCAAGGCATTATCTATCCAGATGGGTCAGAGGTCTGTAAAAGGGGCTCTAATCAGATTATAAATGAAAGAAGAGCAGAGATGTGGGAATTGACTCCACTTAGGAACAGGACATGATTAGTGGAGAGGACAGCATTTGGCCTCATTAAATGGGGAAGGGGGTAAGAGTTTCTCTAAAACAGCCTGAGTTAAGCCATAGAATTGTGAAAGTATACAGTCCTAGGGAGCTAGAAACACAGGATCTTAGTTGCAAGATCTGTAGGAGATGAGGCTGGGATGTGAATTTCAGGCCAGACTGGGAGGAACTTTACCATTTTGCCAAAAGTTTGAATTTTCTCTCGACAGAAGTTGATAAAAAGTCTGTGCTTTATGAAGGCAACTCTCTGGTAGGAAAAATACTGAAGCCAAGGGAGCCAAGTATAAGACTGTGGTTTGGAAGAGAGGTGATGAACACAGTGGTTGCAACGTGGCAGACACTTGAATTATGTAAGAGAGTACAGGTAAAACAGAAGAACCAGAACATGGCTTAGGAAGTCATCAGGAAGAGGGATAGCTGGGCCCAACACAATGGATTGACTCTTCTAGAAGTGGTCTTTGAAGAGAACACTTAAGATGGAAGACTAAAAGAACACCTAGTCCTCACTGGCTCTTCAGTTTCCCTCACCCTGCTGTACATCCAATATTTCAGCATGTTCTGCCACTTCTCCTTTCAGAGAATACCTCAAACCTGACTCCTCGACAACCACAGCCTCAGCCTCCATCATCTTTAGCCTGATGGACTTCAATGGCCTCCTGAACTGGTTTCTCTGGCTTTTCCTCTTAAAGCCAGTTCTCCACAGAACAGCCAGATAGATCTTTCTAGAATAATACTGCCCAGCAGAACTCCCAGTGATGATGGAAATTATATATATATTTGTTGTCCAGCACAGTAGCCATTAGCCATGTGTGGCTATCAAATACTTGCAGTGTGGCTTATGTGACTGAGGAACTAAATGTTAAATTCTATGTAGTTCTTACTAGTGTAAATGTAAGTGGCCACATATGCCTACTGTCTACCATATTGGACAGCAAAGTTCTAAAATGTCAATAACACCATCTCATTCCCTTGCTTAAAACTTCCCACCATCTTTGCATCTCACTTATAACAAAATTCTTTAACATATTCCTAAGTGGGCTGGCCCTTGACTATCTATCTCAGTGATGTCATCATCTATCCTCCACTGAACTCAGATCATATTGCCCTTCTTCCTGGTTTTGGAACACCCAACCTCATTCCCACGTCAGGGTCCTTGCATTTGCAGTTCGCTCTGCCTGTTACACTCTTCCTCAAGATTTCTACATGGGTCAGCCCCTCATTTAATTGACATCTTCCACAGTGAGGCCTTCTCTGACGAGTCCCTCTTAAGCAACCTCCCATATCTCACTCTCTATCCACTTTACACTCAGTTATTATTTGTCTACTTTTTAAAACTACCTCTCTCATTAGAATGCAAGCTCTATGAATGAAGAGATTTGTCTGTCTTGCTCATTATTGTATCCACAGATGGTAGGACAGTACCTGGCCCACAACAGAAGCCTGATAAATATCTATGGATGACTCAAGGAATGAACAAACCAGAGTAGGGAAAGAGGAAAAAACAATGAAAGAAACAGAGAGGAGTCTTCCTGGTAACCTCTTGAGTTTTGTTTTGACATTCACGTTTCCACTCACACAGAAAAAGGTGGAGGGCTGTGTCAATTAGCACTGTACTGGACACAGCTGCTAGCTCAGGAAAGGGCTATAACCCAATATGGAACAATGAAAAATAGGAGAGGTCTGTCAAGGGCTTCTGGAAAAGATGCTTCCTCTCTCTCTTGAATGCTTCTTGGGCACACCAGCTCTTTCTTTCTCCTGCTTTGTACAGCAACAACAAAAAAAATGCATCTAGGATTTATTGTCAAAGTTTAAGGCAGAGTAGAAGGAGAAAATTAAACTAGGTCTTTCATGACTTTCCTGGGTCCCTGAATACAGCCCAGCTGATCAGCATTATATGCTAATAATCCCTCTATGACTTTAGCCAGTTTGAATGTGGGTTTTCTGTTAATGACAACTGAAGGACAACAGTGATCCTAGCTGATGCGCATGGTGACCCAATTCAAAGAAGGGAATTTCATGAAGATGGTGGACGTTATTAGATTGTAGCCATAGAGTCTGGGAGAGGTGAAGTCTAGAACATTCTTGTGATTCCAGAACCATAAGGATGCTAGTGGGGACCTTTTGTGGAAGAAGTTTCAAAAAAGAGCGTATATGTGTGTCTGTGTTGGGAGAAGGAGAGGGATGGAAACCAGACGTGGAGGTTAAGAAGCAAAGGGAAGGGGGCCTCTGGGTGTCAAAAGTCTGAGGAGCTGGTGTGAGGGAAAGTGGGAGGGCAGTGAGAAAGACAAGTGGTATCAGGCCAAGGTTTTTTGCTTGTCTCAGTTAAAGAGGAAAGATCCATGATTTCTAGCTGCAAGGAGAAAGGCGTGAGTGAATGGAAGGGCTGGAACACAAGTGAAAAAGGACCCTGGCCTCCTGGAGCTGAGCAAGAGAGGAACACATGTTGCAGGCAGAGATGAGCTTCCGAAAGGAGATAAAGGGGAGTACTGAGGAGAAAGAGCCCCTGAGGTGAGAGCACCCACCAGCCTCCTCCCTGGCCCAGGGGGGCTCTGAAGAAAGCTCCCTGACTAGCATTTCCTGGTCCCCACTCCTCCACCCTGGGCTTCCCCGTCACTACCCACCTTGACAAATCACTGCATTGCTGTCTGCCTCCATTGCATGTGATTCCTCCTTTTCCAGGCGTGAGATAATGTCAGGTTTAGAGAAGCGGTACCCTGTTGGAGAGGAAGACTCAGAACTCAGGGGTTCAGTAACTCCCAACACTGGGTCCCAAAGACTCTGGGATAATAAGGAAGGAACAAACTCTCACAGGAGTAAAATGAAGCCTGTTTCCAGCCTATAGAGACTTTATCCCCTAAGGGACATTTAGAATGTATGGAGATACCTTTGGATGTCACAACTGTGGGAGCAGAGGGAGGGGTTCCTGGTGTCTAGAATGGCTGGAGGCAGGGACGCTGCTCAACATTCTGCAAGACAGCCTGCAACCCAGAATGGTCTGGCCCCGTGTTAAGAGTGCCAAGGTTGAAAAACGGCTACGAAGACTAAAAATGGAGCATGAGGGCAGTGTGTTGAGCTCTATACTTCAGCAATAAGCATCTGCTGTAGCTGCTCCAAAAGCCAACATTTGGTCCTTTCCCTCCTGTGATAACATCCACTGCCCCTCTGTCTCGAAATGCTGTTCCTCCCCCTCCCTTAGTTCCTTGTTTCCCAAACTTCTATCATTTGCATGCCAAACTGTCATCTATTTGCTTACTGTCTGACTCTCTCTACTCAAATGTAATATCCTTGAGAATGGGAAGTGTCATCTATTTTGTCATCCCAATGCCTATACCAGACCTTGTACATCTGAGTTTGCTGACAAGTTAATGAATGACCCTTGTATTTTGGAACTTCTATGTGCCATTTATAGTCGTATTCAGTATTTATTTAATGTTTTTCTTTAGATCACCTTCCTTTTTAACTTAAATATGCTTATTTTCTTTTTTTCTTTCCCTTTCTCTCTCTCTCTCTCTCTCTCTCTCTCTCTCTCTCTCTCTTTCTAGATGGAGTTTCACTCTGTCACCCAGGCCGAAGTGCAGTAGTGCAATCTCGGCTCACTGCAACCTCTGCCTCCTGGATTCAAGCGATTCTTCTCCTTCAGCTTCCCAAGTAGCTGGGACTACAGGCACCTGCCATCACGCCCAGCTAATTTTTCATATTTTTAGTAGAGATGGGGTTTCACCATGTTGACCAGGCTGGTCTTGCTCCTGACCTCAAATGAACCACCTGCCTCAACCTCCCAAAATGCTGGGATTACAGGCATAAACCACTGCACCCAGCCAATATGCTTATTTTCAATGGAAGCTTTATATCAACCCTGTAAATGGAAACCAGTGTAACACACACACACAAATTGAAGGTATTGTCATGATAAACATAACAGAAACTAAGGTTATTGAGTGCTAGCTAGCTTCTGTTGCCTATCTAACACTCAGGGCTTGATGTCTGCTCTCTCTTTGCTAAAATAGAAGAGTAGGAACATAGAGAGACATGCTAACATCAAACTGATATTCTTTACTTGATACAATCGTAAGGCTTAAAAGAAAATTAGAAGAACTTCTTTCTCACCAACAGACTGAAGGATATGTCATGCTGTCCATGTACTGCCTAAAAGAACCTTCTATTTAGCTCACTGTACTCATTCCACACTTGGGAAGGCAATGTCCCAGGTGATATATAAGATCTTTATTAACACAAAACCTTCAGTGTTAAAGAAGCCAAGGGCTCATGAGACAGAATGCCTCCAGTTCACTGCGTAAGAGCTGAAAAGATAAAATTAATTTATTTCCTCTATGATACTATTTTGATACTATTCCCTCTATTTTAATTCATAAAATGTGATTAGCTAGAGAAGAGTGTCAAAGATGTTGGAAAATGTACTTCCTTGTAACCGATAAGAAACAGAGTTAAAAGTGTGCACCCCTGGGCCAGGTTTCAGATAGATGTGTGCATCTTCCCATTAGGTCTCTGACTTCACAAAGTTACTGCCAGTCACACAGTGTTTGTTTTGGGTTCTGTTTTTCAGGGGACCTCAAGCCCCCAGAAAAGCCACTGAAAAAGGATCTTGGCATCGGCAACATAAACTTTTCGCTTTTCACTTTCAACATCACCTGTAAGAACAGGTGAAACAATTTTGCCTCTGGATGCAAAGAGAGATTGGCTTCTTAAACCTCAAGTCAGCAGGAGTCTTTGAAGCTCCTGGAATTTTTAGTAATTTCTTCACTCATTCACAAAACGTCATTTCAAGACTTCCATTGTGCTGAGAACTGATGGAGCAAACCCCTGTCAGGTAGGACATCAGAGTTTGAGACCAGATTCTGCAATCAATCTGCTTGGGGTTAAATCCCAGCTTTTGACAAGTAATTTAACTTTTCAATGACTCAGTTTCCTCAACGTTAAAAATGTCAATAATAACAACAACAATAAGCATACCTCCCACTCACAGGACTGGTGTGAGGATTCAAGGAGGTGAAACACGTAAAAGACTTACACAAGTGCCTGACACATATTTAGTGCTCAGTAAATGTTAGCTATTTTATAATTAACCATGAATTTGATGTTCAAATATTAAAATATTGCCTCTGACATGGGTTGAGACTCACTGACATGGTGAACCACCATCACTGATGAGAGGACACAAAGGAGTTGAGAGCCACTGCCCTAGTGGGAAGAAAGCAAGTCCTGTGGAGAAGGCATACTTACCCAGGGAGACCAGGTTCCGGTAATTCTCCAGGGTCACCTCCCGGTAGAGGTTTCTCTGAGCAGCACTAAGGGAGCTTAATTCCTCCAGGCTGAAGTGCACAACCACATCCTCGAAGGTCATCAACTCCCAAAACGTCAGAAATGTTCGTAAGTGTTCGAAGTCCAGAAGCTATTCCAGAGTGGGAGAAAGAACCTGATTAGAGAGGACTCAACATGATGCAGGCATTCAGACCAGCAGAGGGCTTCCAACTGCTCTAATCCAGAACCACAGGCACCTGGCATTGCATCTTTCTGAGTCTGAGAGAAGTGGGAACATTACCGTAACAGTTCCTGTTGCTAATTACTACCTATTTGAGTTGGAGGGAAAATAACCTTTTAAGCCACTTTATCAAGAAAGAATGCAAGCATGCAACTACTTAAAAACTCGGCAGCGTATCTCAGCCTCAGGAATCAGAGTCCTGGCTCTGGTTCTTTGTGAGTTTGGGTAGGTTAAGTCGCAGAGTCCCATGTGTAAAACAAAGTTCTCATAACATGAAGAAATACTCAATCTTATTAATAAACAAGGAAATGAAAATCAAAATGACAAAATACCATTTTATACCCATTCAATTGAGTATTGAGTAAAAATTAAGAAGTGTGACAATACCAAGTATTATATAAAACATGGATCCACTGGAGATGCTAAGGGAAATGTAAATTAGAAAAACAGTTTTTATCCAGAAATTATTTAATTTTTAAAAATTTTTTGTGGGCACATCGTACTTGTATATACTTATGGGGTACATGATATGCTTTCATACAGGCAGGCAATGTGGAATAAGCACATCATGGGGAATGGGGTGTTCATCCCCTCAGGCATTTACCCTTTGAGTTACAAATAATCCAATTACACTCTTTAAGTTGTTTTAAAATGTACAATTAAGTTATTATTTACTATAGACTCCCTATTGTGTTATCAACAGTAGGTCTTACTCATCCTATTTTTTCTTTGTACCCATTAACCATCTCCATCTCCCCTCAACCCTCTACTACCCTTCCCAGCCTCTGGTAACCATCCCTCTACTTTCCACTGGACCTGAAAATTCTATTCCTAGGTATATTTACTCATGCGTACTTAAAGACATGGATGAGCATGTTTATAATAGCATTGTTTGTAACATCCAAAATCTGGAAATAATCCAAATATTCATTAACAGTAGAAGTGATGAATATAGTACAGTCATACAATGGAATAGTACTTTAGCAATAGAAATCAATTAACTACAGTTATATACAACAATCTTGGTAACCTAAGTTGAATTTAAAAGGCAGATACCATATACCCAAAGGAAAATAAGCCATCCTACCAAAAAGACACATGCACTCATATGTTCATCACAGCACTGCTCACAGTAGCGAAGATGTGGAATCAACCCAAATGCCCATTTATAGTGGATTGGATAAAGAAAATGAGGCACATATACACCATTGAATACTATGCAGCCAAAAAAAGAACAAAACCATGTCCTCTGCAGCAAGGCAGACGCAACCAGAAACCATTATCCTAAGTGAACAAATGCAGAAATAGAAAACCAAATACCACGTGTTCTCACTTATGAGTGGGAGCTAAACACTTTGTATACACGGTCATTAAAAAGGGAACAGACACTAGGGAATACAAGAAAAGGCAGGGAGGGAGTGGAGGGAGGGTTAGAAAAAGCCACCTATTGGGTACTATGCTTACTACCTGAATTACAGATTCATTCATGCTCCAAACCTTAGCATCATGCAATACACCTCTGTAACAAACCTACACATGTATGCCCTGATTCTAAAATAAAAGTTAAAAAATAAAACATAGACTGACATCTTCAAATCTAACACTATCCTAAGGCAATAGGATACTTACCTTCCTTGTCAAATCTGAATGTCTACCAACTAGAAAATTCTAACAAGTATGAGAAAATGCATGGGATCTCCCCACTCAAATATGCTAATCCAATAAACAGTCTTTATAAACAGGTAATGGCAAAAATTAAAAATTAAAACTTGCCATTTTGCTCAAAATATTATAGCAGTTAATGAACTTCTGTTGTTTCTAGTTGTACTCTGGAAATGAAAAAAATGATTCAAAACCAAAGGTATATTGTTAGGCTGGGGCCTTAACCTGGCAATCATAGCTTCTTAAAGCTGAGCTTTGTAGTGCATGTGCACCTTTCTGGAAGAGAAAAATTCCAAGTTTCTCAAAGGAGTCTGACTCAAAATATTTAGAATAGAGAGAAATCTCAGTTTTTCATAACCATTTTTTCTTGTGCTTTATTTTACTTAACTAATATAGTTAATATGCTACAATGCCTTGAATATAATGGATAATCAATATTATTCAACAAAAAAGGCCAGACGCAGTGGCTTATGCCTGTAATCCCAGCACTTTGGGAGGCCGAGGTGGGCGGATCACAAGGTCAAGAGATCGAACCATCCTAGGCAACATGGTGAAACCCTGTCTCTATTAAAAAATACAAAAATTAGCTGGGCATGGTGGTGTACACCTGTAGTCCCAGCTACTCGAGAGGCTGAGGCAGGAGAATTGCTTGAACCCGGCAGGCGGAGGTTGCAGTGAGCCCAGATGGTGCCATTGCACTCCAGCCTGGCGCCTGACAACAGAACGAGACTCTGTCTCAAAAAAAAAAAAAAAGATTCCTGAAAGAGAAATGTTACCTGATTCATTTTAAGAAAATTAAATTTAGTTGTAGAAAAGGTATTTATTTCAAGTAAGAAACAATGTATGGTCAGTCATAATTTCCCAGTCACAGTGCATATTTAAACTATGGTGGTCATGTGGTAGAGCATTTTTAAGACTGCTCTCTTCCTGTTCCTACATTTTTCCTACTGTAAACGCTCCGCTGACCCTCCTACTTTTATTTTTTTCATCTCATCCTTTCTAACTATTAGAGAAAATCATGGGAACAAACCTATACTGGAATAAAGAGTCTTGAGTTCTGCTATTAGCTAGTTGTGAGATATGGGCTAATTAATCTTTAATTCTCATTGTCTCATCTTTAAAATAAAGAGATCCACTACATTATCCTGAAGTCATTTACACTCTAAAATTTTATAATAAAACACATAAAATCTTATGATACTATAAAAAGGCAGATATCAGAAGATTACATGACTATGATATCCATTTTATTAATATACATCTTTTCTGTTTTAATTGAAACTTTCTAAAACTTTTTATGCAAATCAACCAACAATGGATTAAATTAGGGCTCATATACTGGCTGTCCAGCTCCTTCAGATGAGTTTATTTGACTCATGTGGTCCTTTTATCCTTTTTTAAAAATTTGTATTTGCTGCCATAACCAAAAAATTAGGAAATGTCATTATCTGTACTGTTTGTTATTGTTTTGTTTGTTTGTTTTTTGAGATATCGAGTCTTACTCTGTAACCCAGGCTGGAGTGCAGTGATGTGATCCTGGTTCACTGCAACTTTTGCCTCCCAGGTTCAAGTGATTCTCCCACCACAGCCTCCTGAGTAGCTGTGATTACAGGCATGTGCCACCATGCCCAGCTAATTTTTGTATTTTTAGTAGAGATGGGTTTCACCATGTTAGCCAGGCTGGTTTGGAACTCCTGTCCTCAGGTGATCCACCCACTCTCGCCTCCCAAAAGTCTGGGATTACAGGTGTGAGCCACCACGCCTGGCTTGAAATTCTTAATATACAAACATAAAGTATAATCAACATTTAAAATTTTTGGATTTCAGAAAAACAGCAAATAGTTTTTTGCATAAGTATGTCTTAAATATTAAACATTGCATATTTAAGCAAAAATTGTTTCAACTTAATACTTAGGCTAAAAATTTATTCATACTTCACGAAAAATGTATTTGTGGTTTATCTAAAATTCAAATTTAATTGGGTGTTGTGTATGCTTGCTAAATATGACCAGCCTAAGTTGGAGTAACAGTACTACATTAGGCAGCAATAACTAAGTGGTTAGGACTGTGGACCCAAAAGCCACACTGCCTGGGTTCATATCTCAGTTGTATTATTTAATAGCTCTGTAACCTTCAGCATATTACTTACACTTTCTCCCTCCACTCCCTCATCTATAAAAAGGGGTACAATAATAATGCAAACCACATAAGGGCTTTTTGAATAAAATGGAATACTAAAAGAAATAAACAATTCAAAAGACAAGAAAAGAGGAACGTAAGATCCCCATATTTGATAATCGTGTCAGAAGAAAGCCTGACTCACCTGGGACCTGGTAGATGGTGGATTGTCTAACATCTCTATGTTCCTCTTTTCTGCAAGGACAGAGTCCTGACCAAGGAAACCTAGAAGGGAGAAAGGAATAACCATGGAATTGAGTCCTGTCTGGCAGCGCTAACACACACAGTAGCCTGCTACCCGCATGCCACTCTGTCTTGTCATGGGAAGGAACAGCACCTCTAGAGTTCCTATGGTGAGAAAGACAGAAATCATTTCTGAACTCAATATAACAAGTTTCAAAAGCAAGCTCTGGTTATTGCCCAGCTCTAAATGCTTCAATGGCTCCCACTGCCTTCAAAATACAGTAAAAGCTCCCTCTGTATCAGTCATTTCGGGCCTTACTATCCAATCAAGATCACCACAGAACCTCTGTTTTTCAACGGTAAAGCAGAAATAATGACAATACCTATACAGTATTCCCCACTTATCTGAGGTTTTGCTTTCTGCAATTTCAGTTACCTAGGGTCAACTGGGGATCAAAATCATTAAACGGAAAATTCCAGAAACAAACAATTTGTATGTTATAAATTGTGTGCCATTCTGGTGATGAAATCTCACACTTCCTCGCTCTGTCCCATTTGGGACACGTTTCATCCCTTCGTTCAGTGTATCCACTCTTTATACGCTAGCTACCTGTTAGTCACTTATTAGCTGTCTTGGTCATCAGATCAACTGTCATGGTATTGCAGTGCTTGTGTTCATGTAACTCTCATTTTACTTAATAATGCCTCCAAAGCACAAGAATAGTGACGCTGACCTACTGTTATAATTGTTCTATTCTATAACTAGTTGTTGTTAATATCTTACTGTGCCTAATTGATAAATTAAACCTCATCACAGGTATGTATATAGAGGAAAAGACATAGTATTCACAGGATTTGATACTATTCACACTTTCAAGCATCTACTGGGGGTATTAGAATGTATGCCCCTCAGATAAGGGGAGTATACTATACCTCTAAGGGCTCTTGTGAGGATTAAACATTACATATGTAAGGCACACAGTAGTATTTTTTTGGTAAATGGCAGCTCTAATGATTAAGCCTTTCCTAAATATTTTTCACTCATTGGTCACTCATTAATCCAACCACCACCTTCTCTCCAGGAGCCTTAAGTTTGATGGCCTTCCTTGCCTATATATTCTCTTTTCTGGGTGTACCCTTCACTAACCTGCTGTTTCTTTCTGGTACCCTAGGGAACTCTCTTTCCGTCTCACTGAAGTCCAGCTTCATCAATAACTCAGTGCCTCTGGCCAAGTTTTTAGCCCCTGGACAGCACTCACTATATCCATATGAGGCACTCACTGTAACACCATGATCAAGAGTACAGATGCTAGGCCGGGCGCAGTGGCTCACGCCTGTAATCCCAGCACTTTGGGAGGCCAAGGCGGGTGGATCACAAGGTCAAGAGATCGAGACCATCCTGGCCAACATGGTGAAACCCCATCTCTACTAAAAGTACAAAAAATTAGCTGGGCGTGGTGGTGCGTGCATGTAGTCCCAGCTACTCGGGAGGCTGAGGCAAGAGAATTGCTTGAAACCAGAAAACGGAAGTCGCAGTGAGCCGGGATCGAGCCACTGCACTCCAGTCTGGTGATAGAGGGAGACTCTGTCTCAAAAAAAAAAAAAAAAAATGTACAGATGCTGGAGCCTGACTGCCAATTATTAATATAAATTGTGGAATCATGTTCAAGTTACTCAAACTCTTCATGCCTCTGTCTCCTGGTCTACAAAATGAAGGTAATACCTATTTCACAGAGCTATTAATAGAGGAAAACGAATTAATATGTAAGAACACCTATGATAATACATTAAAACATTCTAAGTGCTCAAGTGTTATTAGCATTTTAAAAATTCTTTTAAGGAATGTGGGAGCACAAAATGGGATTAATCATAATCCCTAGTTCATGATGTGCTATCTTAACTGAGCCATGCATAGCCTTCATGGTTATTTTAAATCCATTTGTTTATATTTTTAAGTATAATCAAGGCCTGTGAATTTACTATCTATCCAACTCAAAACTAGAACATTCCCAATAACTTACATCTGCCTGTGTGCTTCTTTCAGGTCCATGCTCCAGCCTTCCCTCTAGAGATAACTATGGTCTGAGGTCTTGTGTTTATATTCATTTTTCCCTTGCTATATATATGTCCTAAATAATAATTCATTTTTAGTTAGCATTATTTTCTTCAAAGGACTATAAGGACCCAGTGGCTTTCTTCTCTCATTCTTGAAATGTTTCCTTAACTCTAATCTAATAACTTGAGTTTCTAAGATACCAGTCAAATTTTGGCAGAAGTTGAACTTCCAGGCATTGTATATACACTCCCACAGTTTATGCCCCCTTGCATAAAATTTAGCTAATCATTCTTGTTCTTGAATAGAAAGACTAAATAATGTAAAGACAAATTTTTCCAAATTTACACTTAGTATATTAATGCCACAAGCAATCCCAGGAGATTTTGTTTTTGTATTGTGTGTGTTGTTTTGTGTTGAAACTAAGGTTTGCACTGGATAAGAAATGTGAGGGGAAGGTGAACAAAGCTGGTACACTCAGAGAAATAGTAAATGTTAAAAGCAAAAGCCAAACCCACACAGCCATAAAAAACAATGAAATCATGTCCTCTGCAGCAACATGGGTCCAGCTGGAAGCCATTATCCTAAGCAAATTAACATAGAAAAAATAAACCCAAATACTACATGTTTCCGCTTATAAGTGGGAACTAAACACTGGGTATACATGGAACAATAAACACGGAGAATTCCAAAAGAAGGTAATGAGGAAGGAGGGCAAAGGCTGAAAAACTGCCTATCCAGTACTATGTTCACTACCTGGGTGACAGAATCACTAGAAGCTGGAACTTCAGCATCACCAAATATACTCATGTAATAAACCTGCAAATGCACCCCGAACCTAAAATAAAAATTAAAAAAAATCCAAACCCCCAATTTCTTTCATCTCACATGAGATTAGGCAGATCAGACTGAATGTATAAAATACAGTTTCATTCATTCACTCGACAAATTTGTATTCAGCTCCTATTACATGCCAGGCATACAGCAGATATTCAATAAACAGAAGCAGCCAGTTGCTTTCTCCTCACCTTCTTTCTCACATGCCCGGATAATGTTAGCCACCATGGCTCCTGCCTCCTTGCTGTTCTTGGGCTGTTTTGACCTGCCCCATGTCTGAATATCCTCTGGCAGGATGCTCAGAAACTGTGCCAGCACTAGTCGCTCTATTATGTGCCCCTTGGTGTGGACCTCTGGCTGCACCCACTGCCAACAGAGCTCCTGGATTTGGCTCACAGCTTGATGAGTCCCATTCACTGACAGGTACTGAAAATCCCCAAACTTTTGATGACAAACTTTCAGTGTCTCTGTTTCTAGTTTATCCTCTTGACCATGCACAAGAAAGATGTAGGGATTCCTCAAGATATCCGAAACCCGTCACATGTGGCATCTCTACACCTTGGTCCTTTGCAGGAAAGAGCTACTCTTAAAGGCAGGCTGCTCCAGAACACAATGCTGTGGAAGATGGTGGGCAGACTTGTATTAGATAAAAGGATACAGAGACCTCAGGACCTGCAGAAATTACATAGAGAGACAACTAGCCTGCACAGTTATGACTGGACAGTGGACTGAAGGTGATCTGAACAAGTATTACACAGAAGATGACAGCTAAATAGCCAATCAACATAAAACAAGGTTAAACTTCATTAGTTATCAGAGATATAGGAATTAAAACCACAATAGGATATAACTATACACCCTCCAAAATGTTCCAAATGAAAAAGTCAGATATTACCAAGTGATGACAAGGAGACAGAGACACAGTAGGATGATATATTTGTATACTGGAACGCAAACAGAAAATATGAATGTACACTGCTGTTGAATTAAAGAAACCAGGCTCAAAAAAAGGTCCATATTATATGATTCCATTTATATAAAGGTCAAAAATAGGCAAAACCTAAAGCATTAGAAGTCAGAAATAGTGGTTGCTGTTTGGGGGAAGGGTGGTAATGACTGGAATCAGGCATGCGGGCTTCTGGAAAGCTAGGAATGTTCTATTTCTTAATCTGGAAACTCATGATGTGGACACAGTGTATTCACTTTCTGAAAACTGAGCTACACATTTGTGGTTTGTGCCCTTTTAGGTATGTATATTTTGCTAAGCACTTTTTAGCTGTATTATAGTTGTAGTAAAACATCTAGGTCATAATATCAAGCAGAAAAATACCTGTACACAACAATATATGCTGAACCATGCAAAGCACAGCAAAGGTGGTAAATCAAAACACTGCACCAGCCGTTTACCTACGAGCAGTAAGATTATGTGACTTTTGTAAGTGATTTTGTACTTTCTCTCTCAAAACTATTTTCTAGCTTCAAAATGATCTACAACAAACCTTTATTTCTTCTGTAATCAGAAATATAACATACTTTTCTTCCATAAAGGCTATACTCACTCTAAAGAACCATGAATAAAGATGCCACTTGGGGGCAACATTTTTTTCTTTTCTTCTCTTCACTAAAACTTAGACCTTTTATTTCTATAATTTAAGGTTTTCTATTTGAAAGCATTTACTTTTGTTTTCCATGATTATAAATCATAATGTAATGAACATCACTGAAACGAAGTATTTGTTCCCATCTCTGATATTTCCCTTCTAGGATATATTCCTCAAAGTAAAATTACCTAGACAAAAGGCATAAACTTTTTAAAAAAAAGTTATTGACACAATCTGCCAAATTTTCCTTTTGAAGGCTTCTACCGACTTCTTCCAAACTCAATGTATAAGATTACAAGCCTCACTCAGTCCACCTTACAAGCCAACAGACCAGCTTCATGGGCTTGTAATCAGGGCAGTTACGAGGGTCCCATTCTCACAAAGCCCACAGGCCTAGTTTAATGCTTTACCGTCACCTCTTGAAAGTTTTCAGTTTTTGGACAAGGAGCCCCGCTTTTTCATCTTGCTCTAGGCCCTGGAAATTATGTCACTGGTTCTGCCAATCAAGAACATTATCATCCCTCAAAATCGGCTATTAGACAGATTTAAAAATACATTGTTTTATTCTTTAATTTTACATTTCTTTTGATTAATACGACTTTCTTTTTGTTTCATATTTACAAGCCAATTATAATTGTTTTTGTCCTTTGTGCTTCTTTGCACTGGGGCATTTCTTTTTTTCTTTTTTCTTTTTTTTTTTTTTTTGAGGCAGAGTCTTCCCAGTCGCCAGGCTGGAGTGCAGTGGCGCGATATTGGTCCACTGCAGCTCCTGCCTCCTGGGCTCAAGTGATTCTCAGGCCTCAGCCTCCGGCCTTGGGGTGGGCTCCAGGCCCCCCAACTGCACAGGGCCGTCCTGGGTCCCTCCCTGCAGCGGCAGCGATTTTCGGGTAGTCAGACGCAGCCCTCGCCTCTAGGGTGGCTTTTCCACCGCAAGCACCCAACAGGGCCCAACACGTCGTACCCCTCACGAAGCCCCGTGCGGCCACAAGCCGGATGTCTCTCGCGCCCTCAGGGCCACTGTGACCCGGTCCCGCCCAGGCCCCTGGTTGAGCTGCCCGCAAACCGGCCGCTCTCCTGCCCTGGGCCCCGTCAACTCACCTCGCATGGCTGACGCCCGGGCCTGACTGAACATCTCCACACTCGGACTGCGTGCGAAACCCGCGGCGCATGCGCCGTGGCTTGCTTGCGCGTGCGCTCCGCGATGCGCGGGCTGAGGAAGTGCAGCTGCTCCTGGCCGAGGGCCCGGCGAGACACAAAGGCAAGGCTGGGACGGCGAGAAGGGCGTCGTAGGAGGGCGCTCCTGTGACCTTCCTCCTAAAACTCATGTCTTACTTAAGTTTTGGAGAGTTGATATACTACTTAGAACTTGGGGATAAGTGGCAAAAATAAGAAAAAAGCATAAACTAGATAATTTCAAAAATTTGAAAATAAGTGGTAGACAGTCAGAACCCTTCCTCACACCACGTGTGCACCATCCGTCAAAAGTTTACCCCAAAACATAGGTAACCACTGTAGCTTATTTAAAGTGTCCTACTAAAGTGTCTTCATACCTGTAGAAAGTGTATGTATATGTCTGTCAGGCCTCCCTCAGTATTCCTGGGGGATTGGTTTCAGGACCCAGGATATCAAACTTTGTGGACGCTGAAGACTCATGTGAAACGGCACAGTATCTGCATATAACCTATGCACATGCTTATGCATACTTTAAGTCATCTCTAGATTACTTACATTACCCGGTGCAGTACCCACACATCACTTCCTTCTTGTGGATTTGACAGACTCAGCACACACGGCAAATCTAAGCTGTGGTTTTTGGAACTTGGTGGAATTTTCTTCCAAATTTTTCATTTTTTAACTTTGTTGAGATGATAGGTCACTCTGTCACCCAGGCGGGAGTGACAGAATGGTGGCGCCCCTGAAGTTGGATGCTACTGCTGCAGGTTGGCCCCACTCATGCCCCAACCTCAAACTGGAGGCTGATCCCCGCTGCACAGAGAATGGGTCCTCTAGGCCCAGGAATGACTGAGCAAAGCCTCCCCTCTGGCTGCTCAGTCATTTCACCCTCTTCCCCATTGGCAAGGAGGCTGAGGCATGAGAATAGCTTGAACCTGGGAGGAAGTTGCAGTGAGCTGAGATCATGCCACTGTACTCCAGCCTGGGCAACAGAGTGAGACTCTGTCTCAAATAATAATAACAACTAAGCTGTGAGTACGTGCGGGTGAGCTAAAAGCATGACAAAATTGATTATTATATTGATTTAAAGAAAACTGTCCTTAGAAAGGTGAGAGAGGAATTGAAGGGTTGACACTGTAGACTATAGAACCAGGAAATGACCTACCAGCAAGTCTTTTATCTGTGTGTGTTCTTCTCTGTTTATTCCTCTTACTGTTTGTTCTCTTATGCGCGTGAAAATCTCCTACATGCCAATTTTTGTGCACTGACAGAACTGGAAATTCTCCCTTCTCGAAAATGCCTTTCTTCTCCTCCTCCTCCTTCTCCACCTCCTCCTCTTCCTCCTCCGTGAGGCCCTAAAGACAAGGTGGCCTTGGCTGCTCTACCAAAAGGAGGACGATTCAGAGGCTCTGAGGTTAAGGAACCACTTTTTGGGGATTGGAAGAAATCTCCATTATGACGTTAAGGTACCCATGGGAGACTACCTGAGACAGGGTGCCAGGGACACCCACCTGACCTCAGTAAGACACCAGAGATGGCAGAGTGCAATGGTCAATACTGGTTTTGTGCACAGTAAGGAAAATTTAGAGCTCAGATGGTTAAACTGCTACTACAGAGTTAAGTAGAGTCTTTTAAAGCTCCATATCTTCTTCTATTTTCTTCTCTTCTGGCTTTAAATATGCTGGTGCTGAAATAACACTTATTATTTATGGTCTAACTGAAATGGAAACACTGGAAACTGAAGAAAAAAATTTTAAAAAGTTTTTACAATCAAAACTGCCATGAAAACTGCTTTACCCAAAATTTTGGTCCACAGCTTTCATTGAATTACCTATCAGGGCAAACAGAGTTTAGCCATGTGAACAGGTTCCAATTTTGTTAGAAATAATTGAATCCAGCTGTCTTTATGCAATGGTAAGTTTATATTGCTATGTCATGGCTAAAATTCTGAGGTTAAAGCTTTTGGATCTGTGTGTGTGTGTGTGCATGTGACAAAAACACGCAATGGGGAAAGGAGTCCCTATTTAATAAATGCTGTTGGGAGAACTGGTTAGCCATATGCAGAAAAGTGAAACTGGAGCCCCTCCTTACACCATGTACAAAAATCGACTCAAGATGGATTAAAGACTTAAATGTAAAAACCCAAACTATAAAAACCCTAGAAGAAAATTTAGGCAATACCATTCAAGACAAAGGAACAGGCAAAGATTTCATGACAAAGATGCCAAAAGCACTAGCAACAAAAGCAAAAATTGACAAATGGGATCTAACTAAACTAAAGCGCTTCTGCGCAGCAAAAGAAACTATCATCAGAATGAACAGACAACCTACAGCATGGGAGAAAATTTTTGCAATATATCCATCTGACTAAGGTCTCATATCCAGCATCTACAAGGTGCTTAAACAAATTTACAAGAAAAAAAAAACATTAAAACATGGGCAAGGGACATGGACAGACACATCTCAAAAGAAGACATTTATGTGGCCAAGAAACATATTTTTAAAAAGCTCGACACCACTGCTCATTAGAGAAATGCAAATGAAAACCACAATGAGATATCATCTCACACCAGTCAGAATAGCTATTAATAAAAAGTCAAAAAACAATAGATAATAGCAAGGTTGTGGAGAAAAATGAATGATTTTATACTGTTGGTGGGAGTGTAAATTAGTTCTACCATTGTGGAGGACAGTGTGGTGATTCCTCAAAGACCCAGAGGCAATCTCATTACTCGGTATATATCCAGAGGAATATAAATCATTCTATTATAAAGATACATGTGCACGTTCATTGCAAAATGTCTTTTCCAGGGACCTGCATGGAACTGGAAGCCATTATCCTCAGCAAACTAATGCAGGAACAGAAAAGCAAATACCACACGTTCTCACTTAGAAGTGGGAGCTGAATAATGAGAACACATGAATACATGGTAGGGAAAAATATATACTGGGGCCTGTTGCAGTGTGTGGAGTGGGAGGGAGAGCATCACGAAGAATAGCTAATGGTTGCTGGGCTTAATACCTAGGGATGGGATGATCTGTGCAGCAGACCACCATGGCACATGCTTACCTATGTAACAAACCTACACAACCTGCACATGTACCCCTGACTTTAAAAGTTGAAAATTAAAAAATCCTACACATGTACCTACTCCATGATCTGGTGATTTCATTTTTAAGTATTTACCCAAAATCTGGCAACAGCCCAGGTGTCAATCAATAGAAGAATAAATAACCAAAGTATGGTACATTGATATGATATAATACTATTCAGCAAAAAAAGGAACAAACTGCCTATACATGCAACAAAATGGATGAATATAGAAAACCATGCTAAGTGAAAGAAGAGTTACATAAAGAATGCATACTGTGTCATTCCATTCATGCTAATTCTACAACAAGCCAAACTAATGTATGGTGAAAATAAATCGATGGTTGCCTCTAAGGAGATAGAGTTGGAGACTTATTGATAAGGAGCATATGGGAATTTGAGGATTGTTAATGTTGTTTTGTATATTTGTTAACAGAGATTTGAGTTACTCAGGTGTACATATTTTCCAAAACTCATTGAATAATATATTTAATAATTGTATGTTTTGATGTATATAAATTTGACCTCACAGTAAAAAAGAAAGAATCCTTAAAAAAATGAAAGAACTAGGTACATATAAATGGGAAAAATGCTTGTAGACAATCTTTTCATGTAATTAAAATGTTACAATTATTTTGAACTGAATAATGCTCATTAGATGTTGGGTCATTTCCAATTAAAAAGAGATCATAATATGAAAAAAACAAGTTTCTAAAAATTATAGAATGGTTTCGGCTATAAAATGCTAACATCTGATAAACAGTTCAACATTTATTGCTTCCTGAGTTTTCATTAACATTTAAGAATTATAATAATTATGTAATTTGTATTCTTATTGAGAAAACAATAATTTTATGTAGTTTAGAGGTTATTTAAAATGATTTATTTAAAATGGTAGAAAGGAAACAGTAAGAGAAAGAGAGATAAAAGATTTTAGATATAAAGGTGTATTTTTGGTAAGAAAAGAAAATAATTTCATATAAGAAAACGATTTCATATAGTGAAGTTTTGTCCTAAAATAAAATAACCGATTATTTTAAAAGAGGTATTATAGAACAAATCAAAAGGTCTAAGCATGTTATAGATGATCTGTGTAAGTCATGATAAAGTGTGGAAGAAAATTTATCAAAGAAATTCTGTATATGATTAAGTTGGCTATAATTAATAAGAAATTATTCATAAGTCTTTCTGAGATTGGTTACCTACATTAAAACAAGGTTTATATTAATTTACTATTAGTAAAACTATTAAAAGCTTTGATTTTTAATTCTATAATCTTCGACCTACAGCTCCCTTATCCTCAGTGGCCTCTGCAGGCAACACACTCCCTTTCTACCAGTCACCTTCAGACTCCTCTCAGGGATTCAGCCCAGCCAGTACCCAGAGTGGGGCATTTACCAGCCTTACTCTATGATGACCCTTCCAGCAATTTCCCAGTGGGGTAAGATAAATGGTTGCTGTACATTTTACCTTCACAACTTCAGAGGTTTATAACTGAAAGTCTCATTCTAAAGGACTAAGAGAAGATTCTGAAGGGTTTAAAAACCTCATTCAGAATATTTTCAGACCCATGACCTCAACTGGGCAGATGTCCAGTCCCTTTTAATATTCTCTTCATTGAAACAAAAATGCCTCTCTTCTCAAAAAGGTGAGGGAGGAAGTGGACCAAGCCTAGAGAGAAGAGACAATCTTATTTTAGATTTCAGAGCACAGCAGACATTAGACATAAGCTCCAAAAAGTAAAATTAGAACTCAGTGCTCCCATCTCAAGACTAGTAGACCTGGCCAGTAAGGGGTCTAACACCTGGGATAGGGAGAAGGAACAAAAAGAAGACAGAGAGGACAAATGGCAAGTCCACTGACTGGCTGTTGCCCTCGAGTACCAGCCAGATAACTCAAAGGATACCTATCCACAGAGTACCACAGCTCCAGTGAGTGATCTTTGGTCCCCTAACAGAAAGGATCCAAAAGACCTAAGGGACTAGGACCAAACCAATGTGCCCTCTGTAAGGGGGAGGATCACTGGATCCTCCGTGTCTTAAGGGAGGGGGAAGGGGGCAGGTTCCCCCCATGCCTCACAGAGGCAGATGGTCCAAAGAGAAAAAAGATCAACAGGGCCTGTTAACAGGGGACTCACCTACTTGAGTGGTCATTATTTAAGGCTTCAATTTATTTAGATATTTGTTTCATTCATGTAATGAAGAGTCCCCAATTAATAGATGCTTACTATGACAGATGTTTATTTCTCTTGTAAAAGCCTGGATAGGTAGTCAAGAATCATCAAACATAAACTCTTATCTCATTACTCTAACATCTTCAATACATGGCTTCCATCTTTTGATTCAAGATGGCTGTTCCAGTTCCTACCACCACATCTACATTCCAACTTGTAGGGAAGGGGGAGGAGAGAGTATAAGGCTGGTTGTGACCTGGAAATGACACATACCTTTACTGTGCTTATCTCATGGGCCAGATGTTAGTCACATGCCTACATCTAGCTGCAAGGAAGACTGAGAAAATATTTACTTATTCTAAATAGCCACATAACCAGCCAACATTTAGAAAGAACAGGAGAATGCATATTGGGAGATAATTAGTCACCTTTGCAACTGCCTTCCTCCCCGTACATACTGCTGTGGTCTGAATGTCTGTGTCCCCACAAAACACTTATGTTGATGTTCAAACCCTAGCCCAATAGTATTAAGAGATGGGGCCTTTAGGAGGTGATTAGGTCATGAGGGCTAAGCCAGAAACTGGATCTTATTGGAATAATATTGTGTAGCTTAAAATAGTGAGTAAAGAGTTAACAATCAGTCCTTCTAGTAGGACAGAAATCAGAGAAGACTCATTAATCTCAATAGAGAGAAATAATAGGCTGTCTCTTCTCAGTGTGCCTGTAAGAATGACTCAACTTTGAACATCTTCAATCCATGTATTGCTCTGCTGAAGATTCAAATTGTTGGGTGAGGAAGTCTGACTGGTCTACCCCAAACCATGTAATTATCCCTTAGTTGGGATGAGGGAGGGACAGAGATGGTGACTGGAAGGAACAGGGGCAGGATAGTTCATCAAACCCATGTACTACGCTGTTATTAAAAGGATGTTGGGCATACAGAAGAGCTATCCTGGACAATTCACCCTTTGGCTTTGTGAAAGAAACCATGCAATTATCCTGGGGAATCTTCTTGAACTACTTTGCTTGAGAGTAGTCTCCTCAGACTTTTTCCATACTCCTCCTTGCCATTACATATGGCATATAAGTGGTATGAGGCATGCAGTAAGTTGGCAAACATTCATGAGAGGCTGGTGGGAAGGAAAATAAAAATCTAAGCCCAGAATGAATTTCTATTCCATGACACTACAAGATTGCCCTCTCTCTGGTTAAAAGGGCTTGGTACGATCAATCTGCCACCAGCTGTCTGCCTGGTATGGAGATATAGCACCAGTCCTGGCTTCTTTCTCACTTGTGCCTTTCTAGGAAAGGAGTGACTTAAATTCCTTGAGAGCTGGCTAGCCCAGACAGCATATGTTAATTGCTCTTTACCCAGCAATGTTCTGATCCCTAACAAATAGTGTTTAGATTCAACATCCACTAATCCTTGAGGGCTGTCAAGAAATGGACTAACCATGTAAAAAAAAAAAACCCAAATGCAGGCAGTTCAGCCAGACTCCACAAGGCAGGGGGTAGGTGAGGCACCAGGAACCAGGATTCCCTCTGGCTTTATGGTTTATTTCCTTCTATGACTGTTTGTTCATAAGTATACCCAGCCCCAACCCATATGACCACCTAGGTAGCTCTCAGACTCTTTTGAATCTGACTGTACACAGGGACAGGGAACCTGTGAGCACCAATCAAGTGATAGATACCAGGGAGAGGTCAAGTCAAACAGAATAAGAATAGCAGTAGGGGAACTTAGTTACCCCTTCAACTGGGTGTGGGGTGAAGGAAGGAATTGCCAGAGTATAAGGATTGGTCAAACAACCCCTAATGACACTCGCTTCCTTCCCTTCCTTTACAAACTTTTATAACACATTATTTAGGAAATGCATCCTTAAAAAGTCCCGAGCCTCCCACCCTGACCTATGCTGATGCCCCTTGTCACAGAATGACCATGGAAGCTATGACCCAAACAGTCAGATGGCACAAGAGATAAAGTTCTAAGAACATGAAAGAATGCAGCACTCTGTTAAATCCTACTTAGAATTAATGACAAGTATACTTTTGTATCTTAAGAGCAAAATTCAAGCATTTGACATGAAGGATATTAAAAGGGCATGAAGTACATGACCATCTCCTCTGACTTATGGAACTGGGGAGACAGCAGCCACAAATTAGGTATGGTGCTACCCACTGTAGTCACCAATGGGGTTAGCAAGTTGGTTGAAAAGCTCTGATCATTATGGAATCACAGGCATGTTTAAAAATTACTATCAGGGATGATGACCTGCTGAATTGCATGGGATGTTTCTGGTGGGGAAGTCAGGTTAAAGTATGGTTAATGAACTTGGGGGAAAAACAGTACAGAGATAACCCCCTCAGGATAATTACCTTTTAACCTCAGGCAAGTCAGAAATAAATACCTGAGATTCCGTAACATAGAATTAACAGTTTTATGTTAAGGGTTCATTATTGTCTGTGATTTTTTTTTTTTTTACGTTTGAGACAATTTCACATTTCCAATTAAAAACACCCACTCAAGTAACTAAGATATACTTGTGGTTATTATCAAGTTTAAAAAAATTGTTGGAACGTATGTTTTAGTTTTATAAGGGCAGTTACAAATGTGAAATCAAAGAGTATTTAAAAATCCCTTAGAAGTAATTGTTGAAATAGATAATACTTTAAAATAGAGTAAGATTTGCAAATCAAACTTTTTAGGCTTAAGGAGGGGCTCAGTTTTTGGATTTGTATCTCTAAGAAAAGAACATATTTAACAACCCCAAACACAAAACAGACAAAAGAAGTCACTGAGAAACATTTATTTTTAACTTTATTTTTATTGTTGACACTATTACAGGTAGATAGAATGATCACAACCATATTAACAAACCAAAAACCTGTGCACAGAAACAAGATGAAGTAAGTAAGATGTTAACCATGGTTTTTGGATGGTGAAAACATGGGTGAATTTCTCTTCTACATTTCTGTAAGCTCAAATTTTCTATAATGAATACATATTTCATATATAATGGAAATATATGTAATAAAGGTGGACTACCAAAACACTAGAATGATGAAGACCTTTTAAGGAAACCGAGACAAAATAACCATAATCCCACAACAACCACACAACTATTTCTTGTTTTCCATCTTTCTTCCCATCTTTGACACTTATGCATACTTATCATTAACAACCTAATAATCACAGACTAGTGTACAGATCAAGATGTTAACAGTAATTGTTGTTGGGTGTTGGGAATATGAGTGAATTTTCCTTTCTTTACTGAATTTCCAGTTTTCTGTGAGTATGTATTATATTTGTAATGGAAAAGTACACACATAAAATTTATTACCAAAACATCAAAGATTATTTAAGGAATTTGAGACAAGATATTTAACCAAATTCCCACAATGACAACACTGTATTAGTTATTTTCCACATCTTTTCATTTTAGACTTTATGCACACATATTTAACACTGTTATAATCACAAGCTTGTGCACTGAAACAAGATGGAGGAAATAGATCAAGATGTTAGCAGTAGTTGTTGGATGTTGGGAATATGGGTAATTTTTTTTTTTTTTAATAATTGACTGTATTTTCTAATTTTTCCTCTGGGTATGTATTATGCACGCAATAGAGACATACATAATACACTGTTATAAGGACATTATTATAAGGAACATTTGAAAAAATTAAGATAAAAGTATTTAACCATAATTCCACAAAAGTAACATAACAGCTATTTTGAATATATATTTCAACACAGTTATAATCATAAACCTGTGCACAGAAACAAGAATAAACAAGATAGAGAAGAGTATATATGTCTTTGGATGGTGGGAATATGAATTTTTTTCCTCCACTTTTCTGTATTTTCCAAGTGTATGATAATGAGTTCAAATTATGTTCACAATGAAAATGTGATCATAAACTTTTTAGTAACACTACCATAAAGAACATTCAAGAAATTTAAGAAAATAATGCTCAACTATAAGCCTACAACAATAACACCACAACAGCTTTTGACTATAAGCATACATTTTTAAACAGTTATAACTGTAGTATAAATATACTTTCGTGTCCTGCTTTCTCCACTTAATATTCTGTAAGTATATTTCCATGTTGCTACCTAACTCATGATTATCATTTTTAAACAGCTGCATAAGTATCCATAGATAGGTTTACACAATCATTCTGTTGTTTACCATTTGTCACTATCTTTTCACTAACTTAAGGTTGGAACAGACACCCTGACTTCTGGCAAGTTGCTTTCTGAAAAGGGTCTACGAATTAACACTGCCAACAATGTTAACACCAAGTAATGAATCCACAAAGTTCACCCCAACATCAACACTGATTCCCGTTTCAAAAGTCCTCTTCCTATGCAGTACACCTCACTGCCCCTCAGCTTTCCTGATGTCCATTCCAACCTGAGGTCTTCCTATGCAGCCAGCCCTCACTTGCACCATGCCATCAAAGGCTCCTTCTTTTCCAAACTGCTCAGGACACTCCACTCAATTCATTCTAGGCGACCTGGCCTTCCACAATTTTTTGCCTCTGGTGTTTTCTTTTGTCTGTCACCTCTCCCCTCCTAGGTCTGGTGATATATTAGGACTCCCTTATTTGGCTTACTCATTTCTGCTTCTTGCTCTCGGCTCTACAATCTTCCTAAACTTTGGCACTCTCTGCATCTTTTACATACTCCCAAGCCCTAATCCTGCAGATCTAGAAGAGTAAGATTCAGACACATTTCCCCCAGTGGGTATTTTAATTTTGCTTGTTCAAATGATCTAAACTTATCTTTTGCAAATCTTTTTTTTTTTTAGTTTTTTTAAATTTTAATTTTTTTTTCCAGCCAACTCAAGGCCAAAAAAATATCTTAATATAGTTACTATGCAAGGGGAGGGGAAGCAAAGGAGCACAGGTAGTCCACAGAATAGGACACAGGAAACCTCAAGCTGTGAGGTCAATTTGTAATTAAAAGGAATGCTAAGATCAGACAAACACAACACTCAGAAATACTCTAGGAAAGCTGAAAAAGAAGGAACAGATGGTAACAAAACAAATTAAGGCTGCTGGGGAACCTGAGTCCATGTTAAGCTTGGGTTGACTGTAAAGAAAGCATTTTTTAAAAAATGCAAGTTAGACATGGAGTTAAAGGGTCAGATAAATAAAGAAGAGAATTAAGTTAACGATAGAAAGATCTAAGGATGCTAGCTCCTGGGCACCTAGGGTGCACACTGACTTGTGGCAGCATATGCTGATGCTGCACAAGGGACCCAAGCCATGTTGCTACTTGTCACTTAAGGCAGGAAGCGCACAAATAAAGTGATGAAAGGTCGTTAGCCTGCATCATTATTTACAGCATGAGAGCCTCTCTTACGGTTCTCAACCTTCATTAGGCACTACTGTGATCTAGTGATGGTTGTAACCCATTCTTTAAAGGCAAAGATGTAAGATTTACAGGGAAAAGCTTCGGGTTTTATCAATTCACTATCATCAAACACATACAGAGTTGGTTTAAAAAAAAAAAACAAACAGAAAACAAACTTGTAATATTTTTGCACGAGAACCACTGATACATACATACAATGTGGCAACCAATCAATTTGGGTCATAAAAAGGCCAATCCATATATTGTAAAGCCTTACACAGTATTAGGTTCCAAAGTGTTGGTGCAGATGAAATGGCTGCAGAAAGAAGCTCAAAGTACTTCTGTTTTCAAACAGCAAAGAGTAAAAGACATGTTATTTGTCATGCCTACACCTTTGCAAGACTATTTAAGGGTAAGGAACAAAACAATTACTCAAAAAGATACTGACAGGGTTCAAATAATGCACAATAAAGCTTTCTCAGGATCTAAGACACTTACAAATATATTCAAATTTGTTTCTCTCTTCCTCCTCCAAAAAAAAAAAAAAATTCAGAGTACCAGGTAAGGTAACTCTGCACAGTAAACTGTAACTGTATATTATATTAAATCCAAATATATGTGATCACTGTTCTGCCATAATTTGCTATTTTATATACACCTCAGGAAACACTATGTATTGGTTATGCAAGTGTCATTTACAGTTCATTGGGGCAATCTTTGTAGTCTAGAACACTCATAGGGTTTTCTCAATCTGATTACTTGGAAAGGTAAGATGTGTGCTGTGGCTTTCCCACATGTAGACACTGATGTCTGAAGGGGAAAGCTTAAGACTGTGGAATCTCTACATTTAGTCTCTTTTCAATCTGAGTTCAGTGATGTTAAGTCAGGTGTGTACATGCTAAGGTTAAGTCTCCTACTGACATTATCAGGGATTGGTTTGAATTCTCTGTGGTTTGGTAAGGGTCAAGTCCTAGGTGAAGGTTTTCTAACCTTTACCCAACGCTGTCAGCCGGTGTGAGTATTCTGGTGCCTGGCGAGGGACAGGCGGTCACTAAAGAGCTGCCCACAGACATCACATTTGAAGTACTTCTCATCAGCTTGATTGGCACCACCTGTGCTGGTGCTGGCACGTTCAATGTAGCCTGAGCACTCTCCAAAGGCATTTGCAGGCTCAAATATGATCATGCTGGCATGGGTTTTCAGATGCTCACCGAATGCTGCACTAGAAGTGAAGGTTCCTGTGCATTCATGGCAGTCATAGTATGGTTCTTCCACCTGAATCTCTTGATCTTCACCTTCTTCTGGGTCTTCGATTCCCGCACCATCAGGCTCATCGGCATCTCCCTCTGGCTCTTCAGCTCTTTCTTCTGGGTCTTCAATTCCTGCACCATCTGGCTCATCGGCATCCCCATTTGGCTGCTCAGCCTCTCCGTTCGGCTGCTCAGCCTCTCCACTGGGCTCTGCAGCCTCTCCATCTGGCCCTTCGGCCTCTCCGTTAGGCTCGGCAGCCTCCACCTCTGGCTCAGCAGCCTCCACTTCTGGCTCGGCAGCCTCCACCTCTGGCTCAGCAGCCTCTACATTTGAACCCTGAATCCTCAGAACTTCTTGTGGAACATGGACATTGGCTTCAACTTCCTGGGCTGCTGCTCCAGCTGCTTCATCATCATCATCATCATCTTCCAGATGAAGCTCCTTATGTTTAGTGAGGACTGTGCTATGAATAAAGGACTTTCCACAATCCTTGCATTCATAGAACGGCATAGCTCCTTTGAGGGGCTCAGTAAGAAATGAGGTGTGAGTATAGGAGGACCCATACTCATAAGGCTCATTCTTATGAACAGTTACATGATCTGCAAGTTCTGCTGCGTTGACAAAAGATTCTCCACAGACTGCGCATTCAAAGAGTCTCTCTTCAGTCTGACTTCTCTGAAACTCAGTGAGGGCTAAGCCTGGAATGATAGCTTCCTCAGCCATCTGGCTCTGCTCCAGTAAATCATCTTCCCTATGAAGTCTCATATGCTCATTAAGGGCAGAGCTATGAATGAAGCCTTGTCCACACAACAGGCATCGAATGGCTGATCCAGCAAGAGCAGGATTCCTCTCTGCAGCACGATTCCTCCGTGGCTTCACGGGCAAGAGGGCAATAAAACCGTCATCACATCCCTTCAAGGAATACAACTGGTCTTGTTCGTGGATTCTCTGATGCTCGAAAAGGAATGAGCTATGAATAAAAGATTCCCCACACTTTGGACATTCATATAGCTGCTCTCCAGTGTAATTTCTCTGATACTCGCTGATGGAATGGGTGTGACTTACAGAATGTGTGTACTCCCGACTGTCAACCAGGCACTTACTCCTGTGGACTTTCTGATGGTCTGTGAGGTCTGTCAGATCCACAAAGCCCAGGCCACAGTCCTCACATTCATAGATTGTGTCATCAGGGTCATCCTTCTGAGGCTCTTCCATGTCTGAGCCTTGAAAGACAGGGTCTTCAATTATCTCCGGATGGTGAGTCTCCTCGCCATGGGTCTCCTCGCCATGGGTCTCCTCACCATGGGTCTCCTCACCATGGGTCTTTTCACCATCAGACTTCTCGCCATGGGACTTCTTGCCATGGGTCTCCTTCCCATGGGTCTTCTTGCCTTGAGACTTCTTGCCATGAGACTTCTCTTGGTCACAGATTTTCTGGTGTGTGTTGAGGTCTTTGCTGGTAGCAAAGGATTGTCTGAACTCCTTACATTTGTTCCGTGCTTGTTCTTTAGCATATTGCTCTTGGGCATAACTCGTTTGAGGGTCAGTAGGTGCCAAGCTGCGAATGACAGACCATTCATAGTTTCTGCTTCCAGAGGGCTTCTCTCTATCATGAATCTTCTGGTGCTCAGTGAGGTCAGACCTATGAGCAAAGCACTCTCCGCACTCCTGACATTCGTAGAGCATCCCTCGAGGGCGAAGTGTTTGTTGTTTACCAAAAGGTAGAGAGTGAATTACAGAGGTCTCATTGCTCCTATGCTCAATGTATTTCTTTTTAGCACGAGCCTTCTGGTATTCACGGACATTTGAGCTGGGAACAGAGAATTCACCATCCTTCTTAAATTCACCAGATCCCTTTCCAGGAACACTTTTCTGAGGTTTGGCATGGGATATACTCTGTATGACTGAGTCTTCATAGTTGTGATTCTTACTGCCCCCTTCACAAGGGTTCTCTATGGCAGGAATCTTCGGTTGCTTGCCATTCAGGTCTGAGATATAAATGGAGGATTCTCCGTTCTCATTAGATTCCACCAATTCATTTCCATTGTGACTTTTTGGAGGTTTGGAAGCCACTAAGCTATGGATAACAGACCTACTGTATTCCCTTCCTTCAGAGGTGTTCCCTCCAGCACGAACTCTCTGATGGTTGATAGCATCAAAACTCTGAATAGTAGACTCTGCCATTACTTTTGGTTTACTGGGCCCTGCTGCACTATGACTTTTTTGAGCTTCCACAGAGGCTAAGCTATGAATAACAGATCTCTCATATGATTTCCCCTCATAGACATTTTCCTTAGTGGGAATCTTCTGGTTCTCACAGGGGTTAGAGCTAATGGTGAATGGCTTCTCATCCTCATCACTTTCAGGAGGTCTTGTTATAGTATGACTCTTCTGAGATTCAGTGAAGGGCACACTATGAATGACAGATTTCTCGTACCCTCTGCCTTCAAAGATGTTCTTTCGCGAATGAGTTTTCTGATGCTCACTGAGCTCTGAGCTTTGCATGAAGGCATCCCGGCCATCTGTAAAATCGTAGAGCTTCTCCTTATTGTAAGTTTTCTGACGTCTTTTAAGGGACTGACCAGGAATAAAGGTTTCCTCACACACTTTACCCTTATTTTCAAATGGGTTCCCTCTAGTATGGATTTTCTGATGTTCTTTCAGAGATGAGCTATGAAGGAAAGTCTCCCCACACACCTTACATTCGTACACTTTCTCTTTACCATACATTTTCTGAAATTCATTAAGGGTTGAGCTGGACATAAAGGCTTCCCCACGCTCGCGTTCACGTTCACGTTCACGGTCATTATCTTTGTCATCCCCAAAGTGGATTTTCTGGTGCTCAATAAGGGCAGAACTATGAAGGAACGTTTCCTTACATACCCTGCACTCATAGAATTTGTCTTTGCCATATATTTTCTGAAGCTCACTAAAGGTTGGGCTAGGCATGAAGGCTTCCTCATACTCCTGATCCTTACATTCCACAAGATACTCTCTAGCATGAATTTTTCGATGTTCAGCCAAGGCAGCACTCTTATTGAAGGTCTCCCCACAGTCCTTACATTCAAAACGTTTCCCTCCACTCTGACTTTTCTGAACTTCACTGACAGCCACACTGTGAATGAAGGACTCACCATACTCATAGAGGTTCTCTCTGGTGTGCATGATCTGGTGCTCGACAAATCCCGAGATGACACTGAACGACCTCCCACACTCATCACATACATACGGCATTGCCCCAAAATCAATTGACTGTGACTCGGTGAAGGATGGGGAGCTGAGGCTGCTCAGGCTGCTCATGCTCATGGCTTTCCTCATCTCACTACCACATTCAAAGGGCTTCTTCCTGGGACAGGCTTTTTGATCATGAGTCGAGCCCTTCCCATCTGTGTCAAAATGATAGCGCCTCTTTCTTTCAAGAATTCTCTTTCTGGAAACAAGGGTTGAATTGAACCTAAAGCCTCCCCTATATGCATTCCCTTCATAAACCCTCTCCTGGATCACTGACTCCCTCTTGTTCAATGAAAGGTCCTTCCAGTTATCATCTGACATTCTGGGGAATCTCTGTGACCGGCTGCTTGACTCCCTTGCTCTTCCTGATTTGGAACTGCGTGACACATCCTTGATGAATTTTTCCATTATCACCCCGTGGGAAGATTCATCTTCACAAATCCCCCGCCGGTGGGTTGATTTTTTGGCTTCAGGCATAGTTTTCAGACCTGGAAAGAAACCTCAAATGTAAATACTCCCTAGTCCCCACAAGAATGACAGTAGGACTTGAAGGGGCACACCCTTCTATGATGTTTGGGAACAGAAAGTTGGAAGGTTCCATGATAGCATCTTACTGGTTGTGTGGCTCCTCTGTGAGATATGCCTCCTGCTTACCTCGACTGGTGCTTGGGTAGGCACTTCTCTTGGATCTTGATGAGTGGCCCTGTGTCATGTGGGAGTGGCCATCGTCTTCAGCAAGCTGCACTCCTGGTCACAAGAACAACATGGTTCAAATTCAAGTTGAAGACCAAGACTCATCCTTAAATTGATCTTCCTCTTTCACTGAGCCACTAAATATGAGGTGGCCCATTTCTGATTCTTTGGATGTCAGAAGACATTTGCTGTCTCATTTCCCTACTACCGATTCCCTAATCCATTATAATCTGCATGTAATTCTTCTGACTCTGCTCAGAAATGTGTACAAAGACCCCCCATGTCCCTGAAATCAGTGCACTGTCTTTTAGTCTTTATCTTCTTGTAACCACTTTTTAAGTCCTCTTTTTCACTGGCCTTCTTCCTCTTACCTCATGACTGCTCTTCCTCCACCTGCTCCCTCGAGGCCCCATGGCCTTATAGACCTGCATGGCCAACTACCCACCAGAAACTTGGGCAGATGTCTTCCAGGAAAGTCCACATGGGAACTCAGTATCCTATCCTGAATGTCTACTTAAAAACCTCTAGTGCTACTGCTCTAGAAAAAGTATCAACTCTTGTGGCAAAACACATCTCCCTGCTTGTCCTCACCCTATACAATGCATCTTTACCCAAAGCCAGAGGCATTTATTAAAAAGACAAATCTCATTATGTACTCCCTCGTTTGAAATCTTTCAAAGATTTCTTATTACCTTTGAAGTCCAAATATATTAATGTGGACTCTAACATCCAACTTAAAAAGGAGCAAGATGATAAAATGCTTCGATGACTGGACTGGGAGTAACTGAGAGAAGCAGCTGCTTACCCAGGGAGAGCAGCTTCCTGTAGTTTTCCATGTTGTCCTGTATTGTGTTGTGAGGTTTCCTGTCCTCAGTGAGGTCCACCATATTTTGGTATGATTCAGCATCCTAAAACAGCAAACAAAGACCTCTCAATGGAGTCTGTCCCCACGGATGTCCAAAGACAGAATAATGTTGGCGACATGGGAGCTACATATACGAAGTTATATAGGAAGTGCTCACGATATTGGGGTTCTGAGTGATCCAAGTCAAGTGTTACTAGGGGCCTACGTCGTACCTACCTTGATGCTACACTCTGAGGCAGATCCCAAAGACGCATGACACATATTCCTTGCCCTCATGCAGCTTATAATTTGGTTGGAGAGAAAAGACTCATGAAACAATTAGAGAACAATAAACAATAAATTGGGGTACAGATAATAAGTGCTAAACGGTTTTTGTACAGGGACAGTTCAGGGTGGGCCTGAACAGTGAGCAAAGGTTTGTGGAGGGTAGGTGGGGCCTTAAGTGGTGGAGTAGATTATGATACATATAGAAAGGAATTGGTGGAAAAGCTTAAACAAGACTAAATATCAAAGAGGCATGGAGTACTCAAGGAACAGAAAGAAGACACACTCAAGACCTCCCTCCTGATTTCTCCATGGCACAGCATGGCTACATTGAGGGAGTTTCCAGTTTGCAGAATTTCCAAATAACCCAGGAGTAACTGTAAGCCCTGAGGGCATTTTTATAATTTCCTTTTCTGTTTTAATGGATATTTACCTAAAAAGGAATTTAAAAACTCCTTGCATTACTCAGGAGAACTTTCTATGAAGGATCCTAAAGGACCTTTGCTTATTGCCAGAGGGCTGACTACAACACCATTGGTTTCAGGGAGTCATGGTCACAGGAAGAATGGCACTGAGACTGAAGAGAGACTTGAGAAGGGAGATAGTTCTGTGGGAAGCCCATAGACTTTGGAGCTAGACAGAACTCTGGGTCAAAGGAGCTCCCGCACCAATTATGAGCTATGCAACCTTGGGAACCGAAATCTTTTTGAACCTTTCTTTCAGGTTCTTCACCTGTAAAATGGGGAGAAAAGCATCTATCTGCTTTGGAATACTGTGGGTGAGGAGTTTCTGCAATGTGATGTGTTGCTTAAATATTAAGAAAAATTATGTAAAGGAAATACAAATGTTTTTATATTAAATCTACCATAGTTCTATTGCGGGGAAGAGGCATTGAGCAACATGGAAAATGTAGCAAAAAAGAGGGTTTACTGAATAAGGTACATCTACCAAGAAGAAAAAGAGGTACGGGCATCTGGGTTTAAGAGCAAAGTCTTATTTATGCACTGCTTGTGTCCCGCCACAAAAAAGCAAAAACAACAACAAAAACTAATAGGGCAAGAAAACGAAGCAGAGCTTCATAGATGAAATTCTTTTTCACATGAAAGAAAAAGCACACTTTGATTTAAAATTAAAATCTGTGCAAGTGGGCAGCCCTAAATTGGTTGTTCACTTTGTGTTTGTAATCAACATGACACCTTGAAGTATACAAACTGTAATCAAGTTCAACAGAAGAGATGCTGTCCTGAGAACAATGCTAATATGGCACAATGCAATTTTCACAACATTTCTTACATGTGAACAATTAAGAGATTTACTTGTGATGCTAAAAGATGAGAGAATTTTCTGTTTTGTACACCTTCAAAATGTAATTTATGTCATCTGCTGCTGGTGTTACTACCATACTGTGTAGTAGTAATCAGTGGCTTTCACACTTTTGATTATGCAGACATGGGGCTTGGATGCCAATTCGTCACACATTGTTAAGGAAGGGCATTTAAAAAGCAAAACAACACAAAGCCCCACTACCAGGACACCAGGGGCTAGGCCCACACGACTTCAGCCTTCTTCCCCTGTGTCGCAGCCACCTGACCCTTTAGTTCCTATCCCACAACTTCAGCTGAGCTCTCCCTAATGCCTGGGGTTCCCTCCTGCAACACCTGACCCAGCCTGCTCCTGGCTCTACACGGCAACTGTTAATGCCTTCGAGACCTTTCCCCTCAATCCACATCAAGGCCCTTGTTATAATTTCTTGCTGACTCTCTACTTTTCCTTGAGGGCACTGAGAATGATTAGTGGTTAGATACAACATTTCTGTCGATATTTACTTGTGCGACTGTCAAAAGCTTCTCAGGGCAGGGCCCCTCTCTGTGCTGCTCACTGTCGTGCCCCCTAGGGCCTAGGCCCACTGTCTGACATGGGGTGGGTACTGATCTGTGAAGGAAAGGAAGGCCCAGCCTAACGGCTCCTCCCTTCTTTGAGTCCTGTCAGTGCTGGGGTCCTCCTCTACACTCCACCATGTCTAGGTGGTCTAAGTGACCTCTCCTCCTTCCTAAAAAGCAAGCTGAAGTCCCACATTTTTTTCCCCTTCATGAATCTCCCTGGCACATGCTGCCTCTTAAACCACAACTGCCATAATTGTTAACATTTAACGGTGTGCCTACCATGTGCCAGGTATATCTATGTGTGTGAGTGACTTTTCACAGCAGCCCTGGGAGCAATCCCTGTATCATTTTACAGATGAGGAAACTTAAATTCAGCTTAGTTGAGTAAATGGCCCAAATCCACACAGCTAGCAGGCGGCAGAGCCAGGCTTTGAACCCAGCTCTTGTCAGCTCCAGAGCCATTGTTCTCCCTGGCCAGTCTACTCTGCAGACCCACAGCTTTCCTGGCTCCCTTCTGAGGACCAGAAAGATCTCCAGAGTCACTCTGCTTCCCTGGCCTTGTAGAGAATGGCCAGTGTGACCAACCTACCAAGTGACACACATGCTGAGGGGGCAGGCGCTCGCTGACCACATGCACAACACAGAAACAGGCAGCAGCAACCTGGGCTGCTTGTCATCTGTGGGATGGGCCCGGGCTCCTCCTGGAGTGCTTGGGCTCTCACACCAGGTGGGACTCTAGGGGACAAATAAACACACCATCTGGGGAAAGAAAGCATCTCTGCCATGAAATGAAGATGGCCTTTCTAGAAAAAGAGTAAACCTGAGCATACCTGAGATCGAGACTCATAGGCCTTGGAGTCCCTGTCGTCATCTCTTTCCACTTCAAAGCTTGTTTTTGCCATCACAGGAAGGGAAAGATCCCGCTGAGGCATCCCTGGGAAGAGAAAAGGCATCAACAAGGAGCAGGGCCCAGTCCATCCTGCAGGTCCCAGGTCTGGCCCATTCAACTGTGAAACCGGCTGTGTGGTATACGAGAGCAAGTGCCTTTGTTTCTCTTCTCTGCCTTCTGTGGCAGGCTCTGAGGAGTCCATGAAACCAATGGCCCTGCAACAACCCAGACCCAGGGCAGGGCCAGGGGCCCCACCTTATCCTTCTGCTCCCAATCTCAGAGGTGGTTCAGATTGTGCCCAAGCTGTGTGGGTCCAGGTACAGTGCCCACCAGCTTCATCGTTCGGGCACAATCTCTGGGTCTCCCCAGCTGCAATGTGTAACATGGAAATGGCATCAGAGGCACCATCCCGCAGGATCATGGCTCTGAACAGTGCCTAATGTGTTGTGAACCATCACTAGATGTCACTCACTCCTGACACCCTTCTCCTGACCAATTTTAGGGGTGCCCTGCTGCCCACAGCAGTCTCCAAGTCCAGGAGCAACAGGAAATGACTTCTGGCAGTATGGACACCAACGATACATTGGTGTGATGATTGGCTCCCTTCCAAAATCTCAGGCCTGGTTTTCACATGTGGCACTTCCCTAACACTGCAGGAAGTCGTGGCAGACATTCCTAGTTAACAATATTGTTACAAGGTGTTTTTCATTCTTGCCTTCTGCCTATGGCACTTTATACTAGTTTTCAATTTTTGCAGTAGCATAATATTTTATACAGAAACTTCTAGTTTAAAAAAAATGCACCAGCTTAAGAAGAACACTGAGCAAACAGTAATTTAGGTGGTGAAACCTGTGCTGGTGGTACTGAGTAGAACTTCATAAACAGGCCCTGGGGACTAAACTTTTGTGGAAGCAGACTACAGTCCAAATGGAGCAGCAGAAACTCTGAGGTCCTGCGACCTTCCCCTTGAACCTGTGCACAGCACATGTGCTACACCCTCCTATTGAGAAAGAAAGTGGTTAAGACTCACTGCTTCTTGGGTTCCTGGTGTAGGACCAGCGGCCTCGTGGTTCCACGTCTCTGCTTCTGCCTCTCCGGTCCCAGTCCCGGTCACCTGAGCAAGTGAGACATTCCAGTGGTTAACAAAGCACTTTGACATACTTGTTTTCCCTGCATGTGTATAAACACCCCTCAGGAAAGAGATGCTACCCTTAGTCTTCCTGCAAGGAGACAGATCCAAAACCGAGGGCATCAGATTCCCAGGCTCATCTGGCCCCTTCTCTATCCTATACCCGCAACATGGTTTCTGCAGGCTTCGCACAAGTGGGGCTTGCTTCAAAGCAAGTTCCAAAGCACAGTCCAGTAGCTAACCTCTGCTTCAGACTCCTTGCTGGCTTCCCAGTTCCTAAGGGGCTAATTCCACATTCAGGAGAATGGACTGCAGACCCTCTACTGTCTGGCAGCCCATCTTTAAGTGCACGTTATTCTACGACAAAAAACCAAAACCCAAGAAACAACAAACACGGCCTCCCTGAAAACAGTGCTCCTTATAAATGATCACTGAAGCATCTTTAATGAACCTTCCTGGAGAGGCTAGGGGTACAGCTGGAAGCAGCCTGTTGCAAATTTCTAATAGCTTTCAAAACTCTATCATTGGGCCGGGCGCGGTGGCTCACGCCTGTAATCCCAGCACTTTGGGAGGCCGAGGCGGGTGGATTACGAGGTCAAGAGATCGAGACCATCCTGGCCAACACGGTGAAACCCCGTCTCTACTAAAGTACAAAAAATTAGCCGGACGTGGTGGTGCGTGCCTGTAGTCCCAGCTACTCGGGAGGCTGAGGCAGGAGAATTGCTTGAAACCGGAAAAACAGAAGTTGCAGTGAGCCGGGATCGCGTCACTGCACTCCAGCCTGGCGATAGAGCGAGACTCCGTCTCAAAAAAAAAAAAAAAAAAAAAACAAAAAACTCTATCATTGAATAAAACGATATTCAGTATTTGAGGTGTCTATTTAAATATAAAAGTGTCTCATTATGCCATCAATTAATTTACCCTCTCCTCAGATCTGAGTGAAGCTGCCCACTTCGGGGTGGTGGGTCATCTTTATGGAGGTCCCAGCCCACGTGTCTCCATTTGAAAGCATCTGGCAGTGCCTGCTCATGGGTGGCCAGTAGGGATGGGTACTCACCACTAAAAGAATACACTGAGCGAGGTGGTGGGGACTCTCCTCTGTTCCGGGTCATTTCGTCGTCACTGGTCACGTCACTGTTGTCGTCTGAGAGGACACCAGATGCCAAGTTACTACCTCTGACCCATATTCTCCCAATAGTTCTCCCCAACCACTGAGACGCATCTCGCCGTAACACACACATAGGGTTGGAGTGACCTGATCCTGACATTTCTGAGCTCAAAATCCTTCAGTGGCTTCCAACCACTCCTGACACCTAAAAACTGAGGGGGAGTATGGTGGCTGTGACCACCCTGACCTCACCCCCAGAGACAAACAGGAGGCAATCTGCTCGTGCGCCACACCAAAAGGGCAGGAACCACATGAGGTTTTCTCCCTTTCACAGAAGTGTCTCCTTTCCCTCTCCTGACTCAGGACAGTGGTTCTCAGCCAGGGTGGTTTTGTCTGCCAGGGGATACTTGGGCATATGTGGAGATTCTTTTGGTGGTCATACCCAGAAAACCACAATGAGGCTCAATATCCCACAGTACATGGGACACCCCCACCCCTGCCCACGACAGAGAGGGATCCAGCTCAGACCATCGGAAATGTGGAGGATGAGAGTCCCACGGCATACCTGCGCCCTGTGCTGACCACCATCAACCCGTGGAGAGTCTCACCTTCAGGCTGGTACATCTCCTTGTAATTCTCTAGCAGTGACGAGCTTCTCGCAGTTCTCCGGCTTTTTTGCTCACACCCAAGGCTTGAGCTTTTCAGGGATGATGGTCAGGTACTGCTCAAGGACCAAGAGCTTGATGATCTCCTCCTTGGTGCAAGTCTCCACCTATAACCAATCAAGGTAGAGGTGTTGGAGTTTGATCAGGGTCTTCTGAGGTCCAACAAATTCCACGTAGATTAAGTTCTGAAACCTCTGATGAAAAAATTCAGAGTCAGCTGGGCCTTCTCCTATGATGACATCCGGCTCCTCAGTCAAGTCACTGTCTAGCTCATACAGATTTGGGGCCCAGGGCTTGTTAGGTTTGGTGACTGACAAGTGCTTTGGAGGCAGCATTTCTCTAAGTAAAATTTTCACTGGAAGAACCAAACATGAATCAACAGGAAAGATGTGGTAGCCTGTGTCAGTACTCGCGGACCTGTAGATCGTAAGGAGATATACACATGTCCCAGAAGTTGAGGAACAAGCAGCATTGGGAGCCACCCTACCAGGGACATTGACAATGCTCTGGGATATGAGAGTCCCCAGTAAATAGACACACAAACAACTGCACAAAGTTGGCCTCAGCACAGCAGTTACAAGCATGACCCCTAGGCTTCACACAGACCTATTCTTGAGTAGTAAGCTCTACTACTAACTTGTTATGTGACTGTGGGCAACTTGTCTAATGCCCTAGAGTCTGTCTCTGTAATCTGAAAAATGAGAGCAAGAACATCTTCATCCCTTTCAGAACTGTGACGCTTAAATAAACTAAGATACCTAAGATTTAACTGCCCATGCAAGGCACAAGAGAAATGTTTAAGGCCCTAGCCATTACTAAAATCAGATGTCAGCTTGTTTATTAGCAAAAATGAAAAAGGAAAGTAGGAGTTGGGGTAAATCCTCCCCTTGCTAACATTTCTTCCCTTAACATAACTATTAAAACACAGTATACAACATATACAAAATAGAAGACCACTCAAAAATATTAAAAGTCCTCAATTCTGGGTTATATGACATTACTCCCTCAGACAATGGCAAGCGACCACTGAGCCTCTTGATGCTACTGCATGTTCTTTTGCCTTCATCAATCTTGTCAAAGATCTAATCTGTCTAAAAGATTTGGCTTTGTGTTTCGATATTCCTTTCTTACTGTGCCTTCACATAGTTCATTTATTTCCTCATCTTTATTTTATCATCTGCCCCCTTCCATTTTTTAAACTTTTGAGATTGGATATAAAGGATTTTCAATTGCTCCTCTTTCTTTACGCAACCAAGGAGAGCCACACATTTCTGTTTACTTAAAGGATCTTTACTATCATTTACGCGTTACGCAGCATTTTGATGACTGGTCAGCACAACTGGTACAGCGAAGTAGGGCAATATGGAGAAGAAATCTGGGCCTGGGAGCATAAACCACCTGCCCTAACACTGTTGTTAGTTACTGGCTTTACTTCCAGAGAATGAAAACAAACATATGCAGCACAGAATTTCTCTTTGTTTTAAAAGGAAAGTAAGTGTAAATTTTTTAATTTAAAAAAGTCTGAAGAAAAATTGAAGGTGTTTCCATCATTCAGAGTCTCTAACTAGAAATTATCACTTGGAAGTCAACGTAGAACAGCAGTAAACTCATGTTTACTCGTCTCAGTGATGGGTTCCCACCTCCCTCCCTATGCAAACTGCCCTCTTGCATTCTCTCCCGTCCGTATGTTATCATCTCATGGAGCATGGGCACTATCCAATGCAAATGCCTCAATCCTGAAGACCTTAGCGACTGGACTATTCCCTCGCTACCCTCCTTCAAAAGGACTGAGACATCACAGAGAGCACAACATAGATAACGCTCTGCTGGGCAGAAAAATCCCAAAGCAAGGGAACACAACAGGCCAGAGAATCCAGGCTCCAGATGACTGGTGTGACATTTCAGACATTTCAGACATGGTCACTCTAACCCAGGACAACCAAGAGCAGAGGCCTGTGCCTATGAGGGAGACGGGTAAGGGCAGATGGCCCAACTCTGCTATGTGGTAGACAGGCTCAGGAGAATACTCTGGTAACTGAGATGATACTAGCCCTTATCCTCAGGCAACGAGATACCCTCAGATATGTAATCACCTGTCTGAGAACAGGATCCTTTCTGGAACTTCAGACCAAGCAGCTATCCACAGCAACAGAGTCAAAACACAAGTACCTGCAGATGTTTTAAAGAAAGAAATACATGGACTAAGAATAATATGAAAGACATGTAGGAGTGTCAGAGAATTAACTCCCCAAATGACTGGGGACTCAAACAGCATTGGGGTGTCTCTTCTATACCTTCAGAGAAAGGTCATTCCCATGCCACATAAACCATGCCAGACATGAGGAATAAAAAGCTTTCAAACTGTCCTTATGACACCAGAACAAGTCAGAAACTCAAGACAAAGATATCACTAATAAACCACGAACCAAACTCACGAAAGAATAAACAAAAGTCTTAATGCTGTTATTATTGAACATTATTCTATTGAGTTCTATCCAATTACAAGAAAAACACACCTGAGGCACAAGGAAAGAAACAGAACTAATGTTCCCTTATGTAAGATCTATCTATCTATCTATGTATTTCTATATTATGTGAATTTTCCTACCCAACAGACATGAATTGAAGCATAAAGTACCCCAGGTGGAAGCTATATATCAGAACAGTAGGCTTATAGAGTTCAACAGGAAATCAACAACTTTTTCAAAGAAAATACAAAGAGCCAAACCTAATTCAAAAAGTAGAGAAAAATATGACCACCAGGGAATAAATCTAAAAAGCTGAAATAACGTAAAGAGCAAGGTCCCAAATAAACTTTCTGTGAGTAAAATATTTATTTACCCTGTTATAAAAACCATTCCAGAGCACAGAAAAGAGATGGAGAACTTCCTACAATTTATTATGTGACCACTTAAATGCCCATAAGTATCTTGTCACAAGGTGAATGCTGACTTCTGTGCCAAAAAAATAAAACACATTGCTGTTCCTCAAGAAATTCAGGACTAGAGTAAACCTACACAATCTTCATTTAACATACTCAAGATTTTCTGACCAGGCCAATTGAACTTGGCCCTTGGTCAATAAAGCACTAAAAAATGAATTTTTTTTTTTAACAGAAAAATCTTAAAAAAAGAAAAAATCAAATTAGATCTGAGCTACTTCCCACCATGGCAGAGGAAACTCATTTGGGAGTAAAGAAAGGGCTTTGGAAACAAAACAATCAATCAATCAAAAAGGTGGGCAACATATGTTTGTATGTGTGTGAAGAAATAAGTATACTCATATACTGCTTGTGGCAATGTAAATTTTATTAAAATTACAAGTATATATTATTTTCCTCCTCCTATAAATTGTACTTCTATGAATTTACCTCAGAGATATGTAATGACCTATGTGCAAGAATATATTCATTGATGTGTTGCTGATAATAGACAAGATATGTAATATTCGTGTAATGAATTACTGTGAAACCCTTTAAAATAAGGCAACTCTAAATAAATGAATATGAGATGATCTCTAAGATAGTTAACTGCAAAACCACACATAGCACTATGTATAGCATTCTAAGAAACTAAAAACAGATGTGCTTACACAGACAATTTCTAGAAGGATATATAAGAGACTATTAATGAGGACTAATAGCAACTGCCTTTGGGGAAGTGAACTGAGGGGCCAGTAAAGGGAGGGCAACTTACTTTTTCACTGTAAATTCTCCGTTTTTTGTTTTTATTTAATTTTTTTTTATCATGAGCATGTATTACCTAGTCAAAAAAACAAATTCAAAGTTAAAACAAAACAATAAACACACTACGAGTGGAGGCCTTTAGAGGCTGTGTTGCCCACTGAGTGGGTGCAGGCAGCCGTGACATCTTTACACTGATGCTGAGCCCAGGCTCTCTTCCCCTCCCCTGCCTTCACCATTGGCACCTTGAATCCATGGTCACACCCTAACCGGGCCATTCGCAGGTGACATGAAAGTCAATTTAGAAAACCCCAAAGAATCAACTTTGAACCTCTCAGACCCAATAAATTCTTATGATATTACAGCTGCAATTTGACTACACCTCTCAATTATATCCAACAATTATCAATACATAAATACAATGTCATCCCCTATCTTGGCAATTCCACTTCTGAAATCTAACTCACAGACCCATCTGCCCATGTGCACAAAGATATACACTCCAAAAGTGTGTTCACAGAAGCATTGTTTACAACAGCAGAGAACAGAGACAGACAAATGCTCAAGCATAATTCCAACGACAGAGACCACTGAAAGAACACCATGTGGGAGACAGGAAAATAAAGATGGGCCCAACTTTTCTGCATTATAAAAACCAACTAAAATTAAAAAAAAAAAAAAAAAAAAAAGGGAGGGGGGAAAGTATTTTATAACACAGATGACAGTTAATATTTGAAATGAAAAAAGCTTTTGGCATTAAGAAAAACAGCTCAATATGAAAATAAACAACACTAATACACAGAGCTCATAAAATTAGTGATAATAAAAGCCAGTTATTTAACATCAGAAATCAAAGAAATGTAAAATATTACAATAAACACTTTTTTGACCTGTCGAACAGGCAAATGTTTAAAAGATAAAAATTGATGTTGGTGAGGGTGTAGAGAAGCTGGCTGGTGCAGGCATGAATCACATTTTTGGATGCCACTTTGGCCACTGTTTAAAGATACTAAAAAAAACCACCTATTCCCTTTGAACCAGTAATTCTCCATTTAAGAACAAATATAGCCAAGTAGATAAAATGTTAATAAGGAAAAACAGCTAAAAAGTCAGCTTTGGCCGGGCACGGTGACTCACGCCTATAATCCCAGCACTTTGGGAGACCAGGGCAGGTGAATTATCTGAGGTAAGGAGTTCGAGACCAGACTGGCCAACATGGTGAAACCCCATCTCTACTAAAAATACAAATATTAGCCGGGTGTGGTGGCAGGCACCTGTAGTCCCAGCTACTCGGGAGGCTGAGGAGGGAAAATCGCTTGGACCTGGGAGGTGGAGGCTGCAGTGAGCCAAGACCATGCCACTGCACTCCAGCCTGGGCAACAGAGCGAGACTCCATCTCAAAAAACAAAACAAAACAAAAGTCAGCTGTGCACTACAGTTTAGCCCTTGTATGTGCAGCTAATTTCTGGTTTGTAAAAGGTAAAACCTTGAGCACAAAGTAATAGCAGGTGACACAGTTTACACCTGGAGTGGTGGGAAGGCACGAATGCCACGGAGAGGGAGTGTGTTCTGTTGCTGTGTTATTGCCATGTAACCACAGTCCTAACACAAGTCACATCAGAACAACCCAGAGCCAAAGGCAGGAACAGGAAGTGCTGCTCAACATTCTCCTGCAGGGGTATCTGACACAAGGTGCACCATATGCCTTCCTGGCCAAGTGACCCAACCCTTAACCTTGGATTCACACTGTCCTCTACTTACTGCCAAAAGGGCAACTAGCAATGGGGCCAGATGCTGCATTTGTACCTGCCAGGGCCCCATACTTACCTCCCCCTGGCTGGGGAAGACCAGATCCCAGGTGACCTCCTTCTCTGACAGCAAGTCTGGCTAATCAAAAGCATAACTGCTCTACCCACTTGGCCCCCACTTCCCCAGGACAGCTCCTCCATGGCAATAGCCATGCCTACCACTGAAGAAAACAGAAGGTAAGTGTTTGCAGACGGCTGAGAGGAAGAAAAGTCTAAAGGCTTGCCTGATGCTATCAAATGAAATACAAAGGCTGAGGAGTTAGTCTGCCCAACGATGGCCTAAATGAGCCATCCAAAGAAAAGGCAGCCAATTAATCAGAGCCGTGCTTGAAGATGTGTGAGTCCAACAGAACAACAGAGCACCTGTATTTAAACCCTATTCCAAAGCCCCGTGGACAAGGTTCTGTTACCTTTTTCATCTCTGTATTTTTATAGGTGTTCAATAAACATTATTTGCACATAGGTGTAAAAACATTTAATAAACCCAATCTAACAAAGTCCAAGTAATAGCCCATGACCGTGAAAGGCTATTCCAGGAACATAAGGAGGATGTCCCATCAGTATAAACTATTATATAACAGATGAAAGCGGGAGGGACACCATGAAAAGTATTTCAAGTTAAAAAACATTTGCGAACTTCAAAAGCCCTTCCTCATAAATTCTTAGCAAAGAGTAAAAGCAGGAGACATCTAAGCATGATAAAGACTTATCTCAAATAAATGCAAACAAGCATATTATTAAACACTAAAAGTGTTCCTCTGGAAGTGGGGACAAGGAAGGGACAGCTACACCACGGCTACAACTCAACATGACCCTAGAAGTCCTTAGCTAATGCAAGTGAAGAAAAAGAAAAGTATAAATATGGCGAAAGCATTATTTTGAATTTAAAAACCTTATGAGTAAATACAGCAAGAGAAATAATTCCCATTAATAGCAAAATTAATAAATCTCCAGAAATAAGTTTAACAAAGTACCTGCAACTTCAAACAAAATTTCAAAAATTTACAGAAGGAACACAAAAATTAGCTGGGTGTGGTGGCACACACCTGTAATCTAAAGTACTCAAGAGGCTGACGTAGTAGGGGCGGCCCTGGGAGATGGAGGTTGCAGTGAGCTAAGATCATGCCCCTGCATTCCAGCCTGCGTGAAGAACTAGACTGCATCACCAAAATAAATAAATAAATAAATTTATAGAAGGGCACAAAATAAGTCTGAAATAAATAGATAAAGACATGTGTATCACATTTAAAAAGCTCTGTTTTATTTTGAGGTGGGGAGTTTTGACAAACTGATAATCCAGCTCTGGAAGAATAATGTGTAAGAATAATAAGACAACCCTGTACAACGTCTACAGGGGGTGGGAAGTGGTTTGTCTGTAAAATCACTCAAACACATGAAAATAAAGTATTTTTTCCAACACAAGGATATAAGCACAACGACAAATATACCACTGGGACATAACAAAGTCCAGAAGTCAACTGTGTGAAAGTCTATAGACACATCAGGACTTAATTGATAATAAAGTACTGGTAAATGACTTATTATTTAAATACAGACTAGGAACTTTCTTACAACTAAAGGCAAAGGATAACTTTAACAAAAAGGCCAAGACAGGACAGCGAACACCTCAGTGTTTGGTTACTCAAGCCTGCATTTCTAGAATTAGAGCTGGCCTTTGATGTTAGGAAAGACCAATATAACCAGTGGTGGCATGGAGCCTCCCTCAAGAAATTAGGTTATTTCAACCATATATCTCTGGAAGGCTAAGGCCACTAGGGCCAATGACAAACATACTTTGTTCTAAGTAAGTTACTGCATCCAAAAATCAGTATCCTCCCTGAGTTTTCATTAAACAAGGAATGAAAACAAAGTATTTAACAAATCGTTACATAACCATTCAGTCATGTTGTCAAGAAATGTTACAGCTTTATTTTCTGATTATAAAAATAAAACACAGCACTACATTCAGGTATTGCAAAATATTCACCATAGAAACTGCAAGCCGCACCCACTAATTGTTTGTTGCTATTACTAAATCTTAAAATCCATACATACGTTGTTCTTACTATAAATATTCCCATTTATGTGTACATAGAGAATAATGAGAATGTCCACACAATGGAATATAATGCAGTTTTCAGAAAGCAAAGCTATAGATGGAGGGTATATGTGAAATGTTTGTTTCTGAAATGTTTAGTAAGTGGCATGATCTCACATATGTAAAAAATAGTTTCTTAAACATACAGTAGTACACATAAACTAACCTGGAAGAAAACTCAAATAAACTTACGTTAAGACTATTAATAGAGGAAATCTATGAAAATAAATGATTAATAATAAGAAGTCTCTAGTTCTTTTTCCATCTGTTTAAAATGTTATTTTAACTTCACAATCTGGAAAAAAAAACTGAATATAAAAATGAAGCAAATTCAATTACTGCTTCCCAGGGTGTTTTTTTTTTCCCCCTTCCTGCTCAGCTTGTTGAAGCACAACAGACCCTCCCCTTTCCCTGCTGGGGTCCTCATAATACAACCTTCCTCTGACCATTAAGCACTCCCACCCAGGGTGCCCTGTAGTCACCATCTGTACTTCCCCTCTCTGGTGACTGTACCTTGGAGAGGGCTAAAAGGGCATCAAGCTTCACACCCAAACCCTCACTTCGTTGACAGCTGTCTATCTGTCATATGACTGAAGAATGAACTCTAGCCACAGGGCAAACTCATCTCTTTCCTGGCTTGAAGGTGGGCTCCCACACACCCCTCATTACTAAAGCTTCCACATCTCCCTCTGCTCTCTCTTCAGAGCAGGACACAGTGTTAAGTAGTAGCCAAAAGCAGGTGGGGGCACACAAGGACTAGCTGACTCTGAGCCAGGGGACTGAGGAAAGCCACCAACTTCAAGGGGACGGGGGAGAGGTGCCGAGTGATTGGGCCACTAATAAAGAATCCCTCTAGGCAGCCCGGCAGGAGGGGTGCTTCCAGGAGTCTGGCATTCTCTGATCTCCAAAGGATCTGCTGTTTACACTAGATGTCTAAGCAGGAAACCTCTGTGTATACAGAATAAGCTTGGTGCTGCCTGCTGCATGACAGCATTGCCACTGGAGTCTGTATGGTGGTACTGATGCCAACCTTTGGATATTTTATGACACTTCTATTCCATAAAAATGAGTAGATAATAAAATCATGGATCTTACAATACATAATAAAGAGGAAACTCATCAGGCATCCTTGCCATAAGTCAGGGAGGGTCTTTGGCTTTAGTCAGAGAAATGATGGGTCATTGTTCAGCTGAGCAGGGAAGAACTTAATTAAAGAACACATCATGCACTAGAATGCATCTGAGACCATGTGTGAGAAAAAATCCTGTGGCCCCATTTGGCCTCAGGCTCCCACATCCCATCTGATGCAGGAGAAAATCCACCAAGTCTCCTTCAGTCCCATTTCTATTTACTTACTTTGGTACCTCACCATGGTGCACCTAGGTTCAGCCCCCTAACTTGCTCTACTTACCTCATTCAAAGGGGGCTGGAATTGAGAACTTTTAAAGTCAGGAACCGAGGAGGTTAGTCTCTTCGTCTCTCAGGGACAGCGTGGTATGTGGTCTCGCCTCTCTTCCTGTTTGCTCCATTCTCCTGCCTCTCTCTGCAGACTGACATTCTCCACTTCAGCATGCACATGGAGTAAGATGCTGTCCCAGCCCAGGCCTACTTCACCTCCCAGTTTAAAGGCCAGACACTCAGTGTCCCTTCATCCAAATTCTCAGTTTGAAAGTGCATGCTACAGCCTCATTCCTTCTAGAGCAGTGGTTCTCAAACTCAGACATGCAGAAGAGTCACCTAGGGTGCTTGTGAAAAACGAAGCTACCTTTCCAGGTGGGATGACTCAGGAGGTCTGTGGTCCCCAGGAAAGAAGCATTCCTACAACCACTCTAGGAGCTGTTCTTTGAGAACCACTGCTCTAAGGTAACCAGTCTGGTCCAATTGCCTATGAATAAGGTACATATGGACATAGGAACTCTAGGGGAACAATTTTATGTGGGAGCAAGGAGTAAATGACCACTAACTCCATTTCACAGGCCACAACCTCCACCTTCTGGTCTGTTGGCTGGCTTCTCTCAGATAATCTCAACATCCTGGGCTTACTTCTATCACATTAAGATTAGCACTTACCACACTGCAGCAAAATCTCCTTGTTGTTGTCCATCCTTGAGAGATTTCCCCAAAAGTTTAGAAAGAGAGGAAATAATATCTAAGAGTTCAGTCTTATGATCAGCATAAAATGGTTCAAGATAAATAAAGCTACTTTAAAAAGACAAAATGTCTTCCAGAACAATATTGAGTTATTTGATTTTATTCTAACAACAGTAATTGGCTGATCTTATTTTTTTAAGAGGAGGGAGTACTAAAAAGTAGGCCACAAAGCATGGTCCATCCAACCACCTACAGGAGAGTGAACAACTCTCATCAGACCTAACTTGAATGGAGTGTGAGGAGGGCAAGGGTGTTAGGTAAGGGGCTTCTGGTATCTTGGTAACCCTAAGCAAGGGTTTCACTGTGACCACATGGCTGTACTAGGCTATGTTACAAACCAGTGCTATTAAAGCTCACCCACATCCTCTTGGTTCTGATTCCATACTCACCAAGCAATCTTTTCATTATGGTTTTTTTCCCATGTAGGTCTGCCTACAGGGAGAGAATCTGCTGATAATAACACACTGCTGAGTACTTGGGTCCCTGCTACTGAATTAATAAACCAGAATTGTGGGAACAGGAATGTTCTACTTCAAGTCACATGTCAGTACAGTTTAAAGTCTCCTGAGCTTAGTTAAATGTGGATCTACCAACATGAGCCCTCAGGTATAGGGGGTTTCCAAGTCTCCACAGGGTTAAGCACTATAATGGATATCTTGAGCATTCACTGAAGCCAGGAATATACCAACCCATCCTAGGGGCCCTCTGGTTATGTTAGCCTCTCCCCAAGCAGTATTTCACCACCACCATAGCCACTTATCTTGGTAAACACATCCTTACTCTTCTTGTGATAGGAGTTTCCATTCAGTAGACACTGAGGCCAGGGATTATGTCACTTACTTTTGGAGAGTCCAAGCCTGGCATGATACTGTCCTGTATCAGGCCCACTATCAATGCTTACTAATAAATGAACAAACAACCTCTGGCTATGTGTTTGCTTCCCCACGTCATGTGACTTACTGCGTCTACTCTCAATCAGTTAGCAGGCCACGAACAAAGAAAGTGAGTCTTGCGGAGTCTCCCACCTCTCAAATAATCTACCCACTTCACTCCTCTCTGTGATATGACCACAAGCCAAGCCACCATCTCTCACCCAGGCCCAAGGTGGTCTCCCCACACCCACTGCATCCACCCTTCCCTTCTGCACCCTATAACCAGATGATCTTTTTAAAATCACAAATCTGATTATCATGATACTCCCATGGTGAAAAGGGCTTCCCATTGCACTTCAGGTCAAGCCCAGTTACTTATCACAGATTACAAGGCTTTTCACGACAAAGGCCCAACTTAACTTTTTCCTACCTCAGTCAGATGCCATTCAACAATTCCCTTGCTCTAGGAATCCTGGATTTTCAGCTCCTCTCTCTCTGCATCTCTAAAGAACATCCCTGTCCCCTCTGCTGAGACTACTCTCCCCATGACACACACCATTCACACTCCTTCAGGGCTCAGTTTTAACGTTCTCGACCATCTCAGGGAGGACCCTATGTGGCCTCTCTAAGATTAAGTTGGTTGTTGCTAGCAGATGTTTTCTTGCAAAGGTATAAATCAAACCATTATGTTTTCCACAGCTTTAATTCCCAAATAGACTAAAAACTCTGTGAAAACACTTCATTTCCCCCAGTGGTGCTATGTCCCAGTACCCGGCAGAAAGTATACACTTGATCAATATCCACAGATGAGTCAATGAATCTCTCATGCTTCTTTAACTACCAGGTAAGAGAAAAAGAGTAGGCCTGAAGGAGTAGCTGAATATGAGAAAAAGAGGGAGGATACTGAAATGGATAGTGTGAAGACAAAAAGAATTTCTAGTGAATGTATGATCCACCAGAAGAGTCTGGGTGTTCTCAGAAGGTACAAAAGGTGTTGGGGTGGCTATGTGGAACATGTGTGCAGTAGCAAAGTGTCAAGACTAAGGAAGTGTGGTGGTCACTCCAAAGATGGATGTGGCACTGTGAGGAGGACGTTCAACTCACCTGGACCCAGCCACCTAGCGTTTGGACCTAGTCCCCCTTCCTCTTGCTAGTCGTCTCCAAGAAGGATGGAGATCAAGAAGACAAAGCTGTAGAGGAAAAGAAAATGTGAGATGCCAAATTTATTTTGCAGTTAGTAGGTTCCTCAGGCTGGCAACAATACCACAACAGTTCCACATTTATTGTCTATAATGGCACAGGTCAAATGAGACCATGGAGAGCATCCCATCCAGATGAATGGCTATGGGTATAGCTCCCTTAAGCCACCTCACACCCTGCTATGTACTCATAGACTTTCTCCAACAAGGCTATGTCAGAGGCATTCAAGTCAATTTCTAGGGTGTCTTAAAACCTTCTCTGGGGCCCTATTAAGGAAGCAATTCAAGAATTCCATTTATGGCACTGGCCAATCCTATGTTAGAACCACAATCCTATCAGTATTAGTGATAATCATGTAAAATATTTTAAGGGTTTATCAATATGCTCTCAGTGGACTAACAGGACAAAGTTCAAGTCCCACTGCACCTCACAGTATGTGTTTAATTAATTAGAGGTCCCGGGGGGAAGGAGCTTTATGATTATGGGACTGGCTTATGTTCAAGGAGTCAAGTGAGCATATTTTGGTGAGGTTAAAGGGCTTATTAAAAACTTTTCAAGAGATGGGTGCAGTGACTTACTGCATCTCTAAAGAACATCTCTAAAGAACACCTGTAGGAGAGCTAGTATTGGGAGGGCCCCGAGAGGGCCCCACCCAAACAAACTCAGCTTTAGAAGCTGTGCAGCCCTCTAGCAGCTCTGCGCATGAACAGTTTCTCCCATGGCCCCACCCTACCCACGGGGCGGCCCCACCCTACCCACGGGGCGGCCCCTTCAAACACACCCCCACCTGCTCAGTGCAGCCTCTTAGTTCCCATGCACTGCCCTCCCAGGACCACCCGCAGCCCCAAATTTTTCTACCTCAAGCTGTAGAATTTTGAGTGAAAGTCCTTCACTCCTAGAGCTTCCGAATCACCTAGACCCCAAATTTTATAGCCACAGTGCACTTTCTCCATTTTTTCACTTAAAACCCTTCCCCAAATCTCTTAAAATGTCTACGTTTGGCCTTGGATCCCACTTTTCTGCTCACTGACCCAAGGCTGCGTAGCTGAACTCTCCCGCTTCCCAAGGTCTGGCTCTGGCACCCCCTGGAGGAAGCACGGCGCCACCAGCCATGGAGGCACGCCGCCCGAGAAGGCGGGGCAGGGCTCAGCGGGCAAGCCAGCACAGCCAGCGGTCAGTCAGGAAGGCTCCCGCACAGGCCCCACCCCTGAGCCAGCAAAGATGGCACAGAATGAATGAACGTGGTTCTGTGGCCCCGCCTACCATGAAATCCCCTCAGCCCCCTCCCAACAGCCCTGCTGTCACTCAAGATGGCGCCTGCGCAGTACGCCTCTGCTGCCCCACCTTCGGCAACACAAGTGGTGCTGCGATGGGCGGGGCTCATGCCCACTCCTACAGCCAGCGCTGCTGTCATTCAACGTGGCGCCTGCACAGCACACCTGCCGCATTGAAGGCTGGCTGCTCCATCAGACAAGACACACATGCTATGGCCTCCATCAGTCATTCAAGACAATGACCCCTCCCTCAGGCCCGCTCCGGCAGTCAGCCCAGCTATCATTCAGGACAGTGCCTGCACAGTACCCCTTGGCTGCCACCTAATGGCCAGCAAAGATGATGCCACAGGGTGGGTGGGGCCATGCAGCCCCCGATAGTCACTCAGTCCTCTGCACCCACCCCTACAGCCGTCCCAGCAGCTCTTCAAAACAGCGTCTGTATAATAGTCTTCACGTGCCCCACTGTGGCCAAAGATTGCGCCAGGGTGGACCAGGCTCGGCAGTCCCCAGCAACTGAGACAGCCCTCCCTCATGCCCGCCCCTGGGGCCCACACAGGTGTCACTCAAGATGGCGCCTGCGCAGTCAACTTCGGGCGCCCCCCTGCGGCTAGTACAAACAGTACCTGGGAGGTGGGGGGGTTCTCTCAGCCAGGTGAGTCCCGAACCCCACCAGCAGGGCACCTGCGCAACCCGCCTTGCAGCTTCCCCGCCAAGCTGCCCCAGACACAAGATACAGCCAGACACATCTGAGGTGAACAAAGTCTTGGTCAGCCAACAGGGGAAGGGGTGAGCCAAAAACACAGCGGGCCCGCTGACAACCCATCGCCCCGTCCTTGAGGACAAATGGCTCTGCGGGCACTACGGCGAACTTTAGGCAACTCTTCCTGCTCCACCAGATGCGGGGACCTAGCCAATCCCATTGACTAAACAGCCGGGCGACCAGCACAGTGAGAGGAGCGTGGCACTCCACAGCTTTCCATCACCGTGGACAAGGCCGGCGTGGCAGCCGCAGCCGCCCCCATCAAATACAGCGGCCAAGTTGGCGGGGCTTGAACAGACAGTCAAGTCCAATGCCACCTGCAGCCGCTTTGGCCCTGCTCCGCCCCATCTGCCACCGACCAACCCAAGCACCGCCTGGGCGGCAAACCTCAGCCGCCCCCAACAAAGATGGCGCTAAGGTGCGCGGTCCTTGAGCCCACGGTCACGTCCAATTCCAACCGCAGACACTTGGGCTTTGCCCCACCCCAGCACCCAGCAGAGCGCCTGCGTAACAACTCTCAACCCCCCCCCATTAAAGATGGCGCCCAGGTGGGTGGGGCCTGAACAGACCGCCATGCCCAATGCCGCCCAGTCGCTTCAGCCTTGCCCCGCCCCATCTTCCACCAACCAACCAGGGCAGTGCCAGCGAGGCAGACCTCAGCAGCCCCAATCAAACATGGCGCCCAAGTGGGCGGGGCCTGACCAGAACATTACATCCAATGCAAAGCAGTCCGGTCAGCCTTGCCCCGCCCCATCTGCCACCAACCAATTAGAGCAGAGCCTGCACAGCAAACCTCAGCAGCCCCCATCAAACATGGCGTCCAGGTGGGCGGGGCCTGAGCAGAAAGTTACATCCAACGCTACGCAGTCACTTCAGCCTTGCCCCGCCCCATCCACTACCAACCAACCAGAGCAGAGCCTACACAGCAAACCTCAGCAGCCCCCATCAAACATGGTGTCCAGGTGGGCGGGGCCTGAGCAGAAAGTTACATCCAACGCTACGCAGTCACTTCAGCCTTGCCCCGCCCCATCAGCTACCAACCAACCAGGCCAGAGCCCGCGCAGTAAACCTCAGCAGCCCCCATCAAACATGGCGTTCAGGTGGGCGGGGCCTGAGCAGACCGTTACATCTAATGCTACCCAGTCACTTCAGCCTTGCCCCGCCCCATCTGCCACCAACCAACCAAGGATCATTACATCCCAGTCACTTCAGCCTTGCCCCGCCCCATTTGCTGCCAATCAACCAGAACAGCGCCCGCTCGGCAAACCTCAGCCACCCTCCTAAAAGATGGCACCCAGTGGGTGGGGCTTGAATGGACCATTACATCCAACACCATCCACAGTCACGTCAGCCTTGCCCGGCCCCACCTGCCGCCAACCAACCAGGGCAGTGCCTGCACAGCAAACCCCAGAGCGTCCGAGAGGGCGGAGAAAGAAAATGTCTTGCAGGCAGCCCAGCCCTCCACCCCGCCCCCTTGGTGGGCTTTGCCCCTCCCACCACCACTGCGGCAAACAAGTCCCGCCCCCAGAGGGCAGCTGGGCAAGCCGGCACCGCGAGCCGGATGGCAGCGCGCACCAGGGGGCATGCTCACAGCCCCCAGACCCAGCCCAGGAAGCCCGAGGCTTCTAAGGGCCACACGCCGCCGCGGCAACAGGCATGGTACCAGTATCCACCTTGCTGTACTCGCCGTGACAGACCCCTGCTGCCCGCCCTAATGCCCCAGGGTTGCCGCGGTGGCAGCGGCCAGTCAGGAAGTCGCAGAGACCCCGCAGCAGCTCCTCAGCCTCCTGCCCGCAAGATGACGGCACCGCCGGGGTAGCCCGGGCCGCACTCGCCCCTACCTGCGCCCACCCCTGCCCCAAAACAACAGCATGCACTGCCCGGCCGCCACGGTGCCCACTCTCGGCCCGGGCAGCGGGCGGCCATGTGCCGTGCCCGCCAGCCTGCCCGGCCACGAGGCTTGCTGGCTTGCCGGCTTGCCGCGGGGGTCTTGCCGCAAAACGGCCACTCTGGCCCTGCACCTTCACGAAACCAAGGTTCGGTGGGCAGGAGGCGTGTGGAGCGGCTGAAGGTGCACTCACCTCACCTCAGGGCAGCGCAGCCTCAGGTGCGAACAGCCGCCTAGCACGCCCACACGGCGCCCGGCGCCCGGCGGCGCCACCAGCCCAGGGTGGACATCTCCCGCGCCTAGCCTCCCAACTTCTCCTCCCGCGGCTCCCAGGCGTCTGCACCGAGGGGCAGCTCAACGCCTCCTAGTCAGGGCTCCTCCGCAGAGGCGGGGCTTTCGTGCCAGCCAATCAGCGGCCTCGCCGCCCTTTCCAGGCCCCCTCTCCAGGCCCCTCACCAGGACCCCGTGATGTGCCAATCAGGCTGCGGTTGCCACAGCAACAGCTTGGCGCGAAGGCTGGGGGTTGACGTCAGGGAGTGGCCGTGAGGGATCCCAAGGCCAGGTCTGGAAAAGGGGGGTAAGGGGGTGAGCTGGGTGGTGGGGGTGCAGCCCCCCAAACAAAGAAATGGGAGTCGAAACGGAGGAAAGCCCACTAAGATGCTCATATGTAAGACCGCTGAAGAATAAAGGGACAAAAGTACACATTTGTCTAAATGAAGAAAATGAAAATCCTGCCCGCAAAAAACCTATACATTAACTTCTAAAGACCTACAGGGAAGACAAGACTTTTCCGCCTGGGACACATGAAAGACACGGAGTTAATGTCCTTAATAAACGAAGAGCTCTTGGAAACCAATGAGATAAAGACCGAACCAAGCCAGAAAAACGGGCAAAGGGCAGAAAACTGGCCATTTGCAAAAAAATGCAAACAGCTGGCCGACCTGCGAAGGAAACATCGCGACCTGACTACTTGCACAAAGAAATGCAAACCTGAAACACCGGGCATGTGCGGTTTATGGGAGCGGGCGGCTCACACACTACCGAGTTGTTTCCCACCAGCCGTCAATACAGACCTTCCACGGCGTAAGCCCACTGCATGCCATTCAGTAAAACAGCAAGAAAATGAGAGAAAAATAATGAGGTAGCTTTGTATGGGATTATTAAGGACTGAATTCTCCATAGACTTAGTGAAATACACAAGTTACTGAAGTTTGTAGAAACCAACTGGTAAGTGTTTTCTCATTTATTTGTTTTTGAAGAATAAACGTAAATACAGGTAAAACTTATGGAAAGGTATGCAAGAAATTGTTAATGGGTTACCTCTAGGGACAAGGAATGTGGGGTGGAAGAGGGATTTTTCCCTACTGCCATCCACACTGTGAATTTCCTCGGCAGAAATAGGTATTTCTTCTCTGGCAGTAAAATCAATGAATTACTCAAAGTTCACTAACGTACTCTTTGGTCCAACTACTCCACTCTCAAAGAACTAAAAAAGCAAAGGAAATACAGAGACATACAGAAGATTCTCTACAGGGATATTCACAGAGCATTATTTTTATCGTCAAAAATGTGCTCCATGGAAAAGAATTAAACTGTATTCTAGTAAATTTACCCAGCACGATTTTAAGTGGCTAATAAAAATGCTGTATTATTTTAATTTTAAAGGAAAAAAGATCTGTAAGACATGGTTCATTACCAAAAGGTGTTTACCAAAGGAGCACACAGACTTTAATACCCCAAATTAAACCTGATATTATATTCAAGGAGCTATCAGTGGTTGCTTGCTACCCTGAGAATCTGCTTTATGTGTTTTAGACTCCCCAGACCATCAACAGTCTCTTTTTGCCCCGAAGTGCCACATAAACATAATATACAAATGAAAACACTGTGTTTATGAAAATACACCTTCAAAACAAGTTCTCCAGCAGGAAGACTGAAGGTGAAAGTGGTAGCAGCCTTATTTAAGTTGGAGATATTCAAATCTGGCTACTCATTAGGTTCACCTGGAGAGCTGTTAAACAATGCAGATTCCCAGTGTCCACCAGAGGATCTTTTTCAGGTCCCCGGGGATCCTAATGTGTGGTTAAGTTTTTATAGGTGATTTTAACATATTTTAAGGACGCCATCATCCCCCTCTCTCCTCAAAGGCCTCTATCTGCAAATCAGTTTCTCTCTGGATCCTGGATCATTCATCTCCACCAGACACCACATGCTCTCAGAGCTCCTGCAGCTACCCCCCCTTTGCTCAGCACCTCCTGGCCCTGAAAATGCCTCTTGATAGAGTGGTCTACTGTCACTGACTCAACGGTCTTACCGTACATTGTCTCCTGTTAACATGCATGCCCCACAGGCTTCCATCCCTTCCAAACCCACTGAAACTGCTCGACAATCTCAGCAATTCCTTATGTGGCCAAGAAACTTGCTCTTAATCTCACTTGATTGCTTAGTAATATTCAACATCCTCAATAAAACAAGCAAACAAAAACAAAATCCCACGTTATCTTCTCTTACTTTTGGTGACAATTACAAGGTCCTGGTTCCCCCCAGGGCAGTGGTCTCTTCTCAGTCATAAATGGCTTCTGCTCTGCTCACCATCTACAGACTGGAAGGTTTTGCCTCAGAACTCAGTCACTAGTCTTCTCCATCAATGTCCATTCCCTAGGTAGCAACCCTTCCCTCTTCACCTAGTCACATGATTTAAATGCCACCTACATGCCCATGGCTCCCAAATTCCAATCCTCTCCTACAGGACTGTCCACAAAAGTGCAGTCCTTTGCTTGGAAACTGACTACTCCCCTTGGATGTCTATCAGGGAACTCAAAGCATTTAAAACAAATATTAATTTCCCCTTTCCTCATTTCTGTAAACAGTACCAGTTGTTGAAGCCAAAACAAAAACAAACAAACAAACAACAACAAAAAAAACACCTCACAATTGTTCTTGTTCCTTTTTTCCTTACCACCAACATCCAATTTATCAGCAGGTCTTGCTGATCCTATATCTAACACAAATCCCAAATCTGTCCCATGATTTCCCTTTCCATGGTATTCCTAAGCAACATCATCTTCCTGCAAAAACCCTTCTTCCATTCCAAAGCCTCCCTCCGGTATTCTCCACATAGTATCAAGGGGGATTTTTCAAGGTAAAAAAGATGTCATGTTCCAGCTTGAATGACCTTCTGCTCCCCACCTCAACTACATTTAAAGTACCATTAACAAAATTAGAAGAGCCAACATTATCTTTTGTCTTCTAGGTGCTGTAAAATTTCACATTCTTTTACTTCAGATTTCTGCTTTTAATGTCTAACTTAAGAAATTCTTCCCCACACAGAGGTCATAAAGATATTCAAATAGTTGCACATTTTAGTTTTCTTTATGGCTACTTTTGCCTATGTTCTACGTTAGGGATCTAATTTTCCCATGACTTTGTATCATGTTTCCGTGTATGAGTGGGTCTGTGCTTAAACTCTCTTGTTGGTGCCCTGAACCGTATCTCTATCTTGTGCACTAAGGCACCATATTATTACAGCTTTACAGTATCGTGGTATCTGAAAGAATGACTGCCCTACCTTGTCTTCCAAAAGTATCTGACTCTTAGCCCACCATCTTTCAAATAATTTTTAGAAGCAGCTTTTGACGTCTGATGAACTATCCTATTGAGATTCTGACTGACATTTTATTAAATCCACACAGCAATTTAGAGAAAACTGAAAACATTATATCAAGACCTCTCATCTTTGACCATTGTCTATATTAGTATTTATTTGTATCTCCTATGTCCATCAACAATACATTGTAAATTATTTCCCCTATATTAAGAGGTCCTTTTTTTCCCTATTAACTGTATAATTGGTTAATATTTTCAGAATTACAAAAAAGTTGCAAAGGTAGTACAAAACTTCCCCACCCCATTTTCCCTGATGTTAATACCTTATATAACCTTGGTACTTTGTCAAAAAGAAGAGATTAATATTAGCACAGAACAAACTACAGACTTTACTTTGATGTCGCCCCTTTTTCCATTACTGTCTTCCTTCTGTTCCAGGATCTCATCCTGGAATCAGCATTAGATTTAGTGATTGTATCTCCATAGGCTCCCCAAAGCTGTGACAGCTTCTCAGTATTTTGTAGAATGCTCCTCAGTTTGATATTTTCTCACAATTTGAGTTGGGTTATGAATTTTTGAGAAGAGTGTCTGCTATTGCTTTATTTACCTTTTTTTTTTTTTGAGACATAATCTGGCTCTGTTACTTAGGCTAGAATGCAATGGCACGTTCTAAGCTTACTGCAACTTCCACCTCCAGGGTTCAAGCAATTCTCCTGCCTCAGCCTCCTGAGTAGCTGGGATTACAGGCACGAGCCACCGTGCCCGGCTAATTTTTGTATTTTTAGTGGAGACAAGGTCTCACCATGTTGGCCAGGCTGGTCTCTTAACTCCTGACCTCATGATCCACTCACCTTGGCCTCCCAAAGTGCTGGGATTATATGCATGAGCTGTACTCAGCCTGCTATTGCTTTTTATATGCTGGCTTTGGATCCAGTAAACTTGACTTTTTTTTTCCTTTAGTTCTATTTGTCTATAAAAATTGCCTGTATTTTAAAAATATTAACATCTTAATTTTTAATGACTTCATTTTTACTTTCATTGACAATCATATCTCATTTCCTCAACATAATGCATTGGCTAGGTCTTCTGGGTGATCAAACAAGTCTTGTCCTATATTTGAAAGGGGATACTCTTATCTTTACTATGAAGTAAAAACATTAATTGCAGGCTTATTTTGTATACCCTCTTTATTGGAGGTTAAGGAAATTTCCTTAAGTTCTAGTTTTTACAAAATTTATCATGAATAATTTTATATAATGACTTCTCTGCATCCATTGGGAAGATTATATTTTATCATTTAACATAATCTGATGATATGGTGACTAAAGCAGATTTTCTTATGTTGAAAACGGTATTTCTAAACCCTACTTGATGATTATAAGGATCTCATTCATACACACATGCAGCTGGGTACTGCTGACTCACACTTTTTTTTATTACACTATCTTCGTCTGGTTTTGCTACCAAGGTATAGCCTTATAGAATGATTTGGATTGTTATCTCATTTCTTATATTCTCTACAATAGTTTATAATCTCCTCTCCATTGGGAATTATGTCCCTTTTTCTATTACTAATATTATTAATCTATCCATGGTTTCTCCATCAGTTTTGCTAAAGATTTTGACAGTTTTGTCTTCTTAAAATGACTTGATTTTGTTGATCACATTCTTCCTTCTTTTTCATTTAATTAATTTCTGTTCTTTTTGTAGTTCTTTCTTGTTCAGTTCTATATTTCATTGTTTCCATTAGATTTCCTCTTTGGGACATGAAGAAATGTGCAGGGGTCAAATACCTTGGGGGGAAAAACTATCTTTTGAATATAGATTTCTGTTAACTGTATTATACTCATAAACCATGGCCCATATGCTATTTCACATCTGTCAAAGCATCCTTGGTGATCTTAATATATGGTTAATTTTAATTGCTCAATATATTAGAAAAGACTGAATATTCTCTAATTGTTAGGTATCAATTTCTATTTATGTTCATAGGATCAACTTGTTAACTGTATTCATATTTTTAGTATTCTTGGTAATATTTTGTCTGCCTTTCTGTTCTAGATATAATAAAATCTCCCAATATTCCTATGGTTTTATACACCACTCCTTATTATTAATAGTTTTTGCTTTACATATATTTCAAGGCTATGTTTTTAGGTACAAACAAGGCTATGACCCTCTGTTGAGAAGCACAGGGAAGTTAATCTGTTTACATTTTAAATTATTGATTTTTTTTGTTTAATATGCTTTTTTGTCATTTATTTTCTCCTTTCTTGCACTCTACTGAATTGATCCAGTTTTCTTTAGTCTCCTCTTTTCCTTCTGCTTATTTGGGAGGTTTCAATTATATTTATTACTTCCCTGTCTATCTTTAAGTTCCTAATTTATACACAAGCATATTTAACAGACTGTAAAGTCCTAAAGCAAACATGCTGGCACACGTTAGCAATTCACGGAATTTCCCATTTCCACCTTCATTAATATTGTCTAGAATTTTAATTATACCTTTTTTAAACAAACCAAAAGAAAACTATTTTTCTAGTCGATGATTAATTATATTTACTGGGAGTTTGAGAATTTATTCACTTATTCTTGTTTCTTGTATCTCACTTCTTGTCCCTCTAGGTTCACTTTTTCTCACTGCAATAAATCCTTAAATGTGTCTTTCAGTAAGTGTATAAAGTAGTCTATCTGTATGAATGACATTTTAGCCAGGTATGGAATTCTTAAGTAACCTTTACCTTCTCTTCTTATTTTGAAGATATTATTCCATTGTCTTCTAACAATCCTGATGAGGAGGTCTGCATCAGCATAATGTTCCTTCCTAATAACATCTATTTAGATGTTATGTATAGATTTTTGCTTATCTTGCTCAGGATTTATGTGACCGATGAATGTCTGTCTTCCATTCTGGAGAATTCTTGGCCATTGTGTCTTTAAATGTAACTTTTCTGCCATTCCATTTCTACTCTTTTCAACCTATAAAGTATAATGACCCTTCTTAATTCATCCTCCATTTGTCTCAATCTTTCTATTTTTCATATTCATAGTGTTTTCCGTGCTTTTAGTAACTCCTCTTTTTAACTGCATCTGGTAATAGCATTTCCCTAGATGTTTTAATACAATAACTATGTTTTCTGTTCTATGACTTCTAATTGGTACGTTTTTTATGTCCACCTTTCTCAAATGGATGAACATTTTATGGATACTATTCTTTATTGCTTCAAAAACCTTAAAGTCACACTAACACTATTTGGTTTGAATTGCGTTTTGAAAGGACTGAATTCATATCTGATTGCTGGTTTTGTTGTCTTGCTCACTGTAAGATTTCCTAACTTTAACCCAGTGCTTTTCAAGTTTAGTTTCTAAGTGTTTTTCCTATGGGTTATCTTTTCCACCTCGCCTCTGAACTTGTCTTTCCTCCATGTCTTTTTGACTGTCTCCACCTCACTCATGAGAAACATAGTCCAGAGACAATCTTGTATTGCCAACTGGGGATTCTGTGCCATGTGAAAAAGGGGGTATATTAGTCACTGAGCAAGATTAAAGCTTAGGCTAGATCCTCTCTGCATGGTTCTGTTTTCTCACCCCTTGCCACCACTCATAAAGTAAGTGAAAAACCTGGGTAACCATCACTGTTTGTTGCTGTTGTTGTTGTTTCCAGGTTCCTTTTATGTCAGGAAATTCTCAATCCAGTGCCTGTTTGCCACAATGAGCCTGGGACCCCAATATGCATGGGGTGCTTCCGGACCTCATTACCCAAGAGCAGTCAGCTTCTTAATTTCCTCTGCCTTTTTCAAGATAATTAGTTCAGAAGGTTTATGTTTTCAATTTCACATATCCTTGCATTTTCCAGTTCAAGTTTTGACCCATATGGATATCTTAAATATGCCTATCATTGCAAGTTTATTTTAGAAAGAGGTTAAATTGTGAATTCACAGACTCATAGCATCATAGCACCATCTCAATCAAAAGTATTATCTTCTGTGAACTACAACAGTTTTCACTTCTTTCCCAAGTATGGAGTGGAGTTCGCCTGAGGCTCTATGACCTGTGATATCATGACAAATTGAAGGCTGAAGCAGATGAGAATCCAGCTGTTTTCTATTAAGTTAAATGCTAAGGAGATTTACAAAGATGTAAAACAATGCCTCTCTTCTCAATAACCTTTTGTTTTGAAAATTGTTAATTTTTTCATTAAAAATGTTGCTTCCATTAACTTGTAATAGGCTTACTACCATTACTTAATAAAATACACATTTTAAATGATTTAATTTTTTAAAGATATAATTGATAAGTAAAAATTGTATATATTTATGGTGTACAACATGATGCTTCAATGTACATATACACTGTGAAAGGATATCAAGCTAATTAACATACCTATCACCTCACATACCATTTTTGTGTGTGAAGAACATTTAAGATTCACTCTGTTAGCATTTTTCAAGTATATATTAACTACAGTCACCATGCTGTACAACAGATCACCAGGACTTTTTAATCCCTTCTAGCAGAAACTTTGCACCCTTTGGCCAGCATCAGCTCATCATCTCTAGCCCCTGACAACCACCATTCTATTCTCTACTTGTATGAGTTCAACTTTTTTAAATTCCACATATAAATAAGATCATGCAGTGTTTATCTTTCTGTGTCTGGCTGATTTCACTTATCATAATGTCTTCCAGTTTTATCCATGTTGTCATAAATTACAGCATTTCCTTCATTTTGAAGGCCAGTGTACAGATTACGTTTTATTTATCCATTCGTCAATCCATGGTAAATTAGGCTGATTCCATATCTTGGCTAATGTGAATAATGCTACAATGAACATGGAAGTGTATACTGATTTTCTTTGGATATGAAGCCAGAAGTGAGACTGCTGGGTATACAGCAGTTTTAATTTTTTTAAATGAATTTCCATAATGACTATATTATGTTCCAACCAACAATGTACACAGGTTCCCTTCCTCCATATCTTTGCCAACACTTGAAGCTTTTTAGTTTGATTCAATTCCTTTTGTTTATTTTTGCTTTTTCTGCCTGTGCTTTTAAAGTCTTATCCAAAACTGATTGCTCAGATCAATGTCAAGGTTTTTCTGATGTTCTGTCCCAGTAATTTTACAGTTTCAGGTCTTATGTTTAAGTCTTTAATCCATTTAAGAGTTGATTTTTTAAAATGGGGTGTCTAATTTCATTTCTTTATATATGGATATCTAGTTTTCCCAACCCACTTATTAAAAAAAAGAAAAAGTCCTTTCCCCATTGTATGTTCTTGACACTTTTGTCAAAGATCAACTGACTATAAATTATGGATCTCTTTCTGGTTTTATGCCAGTATCATGCTGTTTTTATTACTGTGCTTTATACTCAATTTTTAAATCAGGTAGTGTGATGCCTCCAGCTTTGTTCTTTTTGCTGAGTTTCTTTGGTTATTTGAAGTATTCTGTGGTTTTATATGAGTTTTAGGAGTATTTTTCTATTTCTGAGAAAAATGACATTGGAATTTTTGATAGAAATTGCATTCAATCTATAGATCAGTTTGGGTAGTATGGAGATTTTAACAATATTTTCCAATCCATGAACAAAATATATCTATTTGTGCCTTCAACTTCTTTCACCAGTCTTAGAGTTTTCAGTGAACAGAGCTTTCATCTTTCTGGTTAAATTTATTCCTAAATAATTTGATAGTATTGTAAATGGAATTGTTTTCTTGATTTCTTTTTCAGATAGTTTATTGGTAGCACCTGGAAACAATACTGGTTTTTACTGCAACTTTACTGAATTACTTTATTAGTTTAACAGTTTCTTTGGTGGCATCTTTGGGGTTTTCTATACATAAGACCACATCATCAGCAGAGACAATTTCACTTCTTCTGTTCCAATTTGTATGCCTTTTGTTTTTCCTTATCTTGCTCCTGATCTTAATGGAAAACCTTTCTGTTTTCCACCACTGACAGTGATGTTAGATGTGGGCTTGTCATATATGACCTATAATATTTTGAGGTACATTCCTCCTATAGATAATTTGTTGAGTTTTTATCATGAAAGGATGTTGAATTTTGTCAGATGTTTTTTCTGCATCAATTGAAATTATCACATGATTTTCATGTTTCATTTTGTTAATGTGGTATATCATATTTACTTATTTTTGTATGTTGAACCATCCTTACATCCCAGTGATTAATGTCACTTAATCATAGTGTGTGGTCCTTTCAATGTGCTGTTGAATTTAGTTTGCTAGTTATTTTGTAAAGGATTTTTACATGTATGTTAATCAGAGACATTGGCCTGTAATTTTCTATTTTTGTAGTGTCTTTGCCTGGCTATGGTAGCAGGGTAATGCTGACCTCATAAAATGAGTTTAAAAGTCTTCCCTCCTTTTTAATTTTGTGGAAGAGTTTGAGATGGCTGAATGTTAATTATTTCTTAAATATTTAGTAGAATTCACCAGTGAAGCAATCAGGTATCAGGCTTTTCTTTCTTGGGAGGTTTTTGATTACAGATTCAATGTCCCTACTGTTGATTGATCTTCTCAGGACTTCTATTTCTTCATGATTCAGTCTTGATTGATAGGTTGTATGTTTCTAATAATGTGTTCACTTCTAGGTTGTCCAATTTGTTGGTGCACACTTGTTCATAGTAGTATTTTATGATCCTTTGTATTTCTGTGGTATCAGTTGTAATAATGTCTCCCCTTCAATTTATAATTTTGAGTCTTCTTTTTTCTTAGCCTAGCTAACGGCTTGTCAATTTTATCTCTTCAAAAAAAGAAACCAACAGATTTCACTATTATGATTGTAGTTTCATTGATCTTTTCTATTCTCTATTTCATTTATTCCTGCTCTGATCTTTATCTTTCCTTCTTTCTCTGGACTTTGGGCTTAATTTGTTCATCTTTTTCTAATTTCTTGAGGTGTAAAGTTAGGTTCTTTGGGATCTTTTTCTTAATATAGTATTTAACACTATAAACTTCACTTTTAGAATTGCTTTCTCTACACTGAAGTTCTGGCATGTGGTGTTTCCATTTTCATTTGTCTCAAGATATTTTTTATTTCCCTTTTGATTTTTTTCTTTGACCTACTGGTTGTTCAGGAGTGAGAGTGTTGTTTAATTTCCACATGTGTGTTGTTTTCCAATTTTCCTCATTATTGATTTCTAGTTTAATACCATTATAATCAGAAAAGATACTTGATACAGATATCAATCTTCTTAAATTTGTTAAGGCTTGTTTTGTGGCCTAATACATGATTTGTCCTGGAGAATGTTCCTTGTATGCTTGAAAAGAATGTGTATTTTTCTGCAGTTAGATAGAATGATCTGTATATGTGAGGTCCACTTGGCCTACAGTATTGTTCAAATCTACTGTATCCTTATTGGTTTTCTATTTGGATAATCTACACATTGCTAAAAGTGGGGTACTGATGTGGTTTCACTCTATGTCCCTATCCAAATCTCATCTTGTGGCTCCCACAATTCCCATGTGTTATAGGAGGGACCAGGTGGGAGACAGTTGAATCATGTGGGCAGGTCTTTTCCGTGCTGTTCTCATGATGGTAAATAAGTCTCACAAGATCTGATGGTTTTGAAAACAGTAGTTTCTCTACACAAGCTCTCTCTTTGCCTGCCACCATCCATGTAAGACTTGACTTTTTCCTCCTTGCCTTCTGCCATGATTGTGAGGCCTCCCAGCCGTGTGGAACTGTAAGTCCATTAAACCTGTTTTTCTTCCCAGTCTTGGGTATGTCTTTATCAGCAGCATGAAAATAGACTAATACAATAAATTGGTACCAGTAGAGTGGGGTGCTGCTGGAGAGATACCCAAAAATGTAGAAGCAACTTTGGAACTAGGTAACAGGCAGAGGTTGGAACAGTTTGGATGGATCAGAAGAAGACAGGAAAATGTGGGAAAGTTTGGAACTTCCTAGAGACTTGTTGAATGGCTTTGACAAAAATGCTGATAAGTGATATGAACAATAAGGTCTAGGCTGAGGTGGTCTCAGATAGAGATGAGGAACGTGTTGGGAACTGGAGCAAAGGTGACTCTTGATATGCTTTAGCAAAGAGACTGGCAGAATTTTGCCCCTGTCCTAGAGATTTGTAGAACTTTAAACTTGAGAGAGATGATTTAGGGTACCTAGCAAAAGAAATTTCTAAGCAGCAAGCATTCAAGAAGTGACTTGGGTGCTGTTAAAGGCATTCCGTTTTTTAAGGGAAGCAGAGCATAACAGTTCAAAAAATTTGCAGCCTGACAATGCAATAGAAAAGAAAATCCCATTTTCTGAGGAGAAATTCAAGTCTGCTGAAGAAATGTGCATAAGTAATGAGAAGCCAAATTTTAATCCCCAAGACAATGGGTAAAATGTCTCCAGGGGATATCAGAGGTCTTCACAGCAGCTCCTCCCATCACAGGCCTGGAGGCATAGGAAGAATCAAATGGTTCTGTGGGCTGGGCCCAGGATCCCCATGCTGTGTGCAGCCTAGGGACTTGGTGTCCTGTGTCCCAGCTGCTCCAACCATGACTAAAAGGGGCCAAGATAGAGCTCGGGTCATGGCTTCAAAGGGCAGGAGCCCCAAGCCTTGGCAGCTCCTATGTGGTACTGAGCCTGCAGGTGCACAGAAATCAAGAACTGAGGTTTGGGAACCTCCACCTAGATTTCAGAGGATGTATGAAAATGCCTGGATGTTCAGTCAGAAGTTTGCTACAGGGGTGGGGCTCTTATAGAGAACCTCTGTTGGGGCAGTGCAGATGGGAAATGTGGGGTCGGAGCCCCCACACAGAGTCCCTACTGGGGCACTGCCTAGTGGAGCCGTGAGAAGAGGGCCACTATCCTCCAGACCCCGGAATGGTAGATCCACCTACAGCTTGCACTGTGCACCTGGAAAAGCTGCAGACACACCAGCCCATGATAGCAGCTGGGAGGGAGGCTGTACCCTGGCAAAGCCATAAAGGCAGAGGTGCCCAAGACCATGAGAACCCACCTCTTGCATCAGCATAACCTGGATGTGAAACATGGACTCGAGATCATTTTGGAGCTTTAAGATTTGATTGCCCAGCCGGATTCTGGGCTTGCATAGGGCCTGTACCCCCTTTGTTTTAGCCAATTTCTCTCATTTGGAATGGCTGTATTTACCCAATACCTGTACCCCCATTGTATCTAGGAAGTAACTAATTTGCTTTTGATTTTATAGGATCATAGGCAGAAGCGACTTGCCTTGTCTCAGATGAGACTTTGGACTGTGGACTTCTGAGTTAATGCTGATACAAGTTAAGACTTTGGGGAACTTTGGTATGGCATGATTGGTTTTGAAATGTGAAGACATGAGATTTGGGAGGGGCCAGGGAAGGAATGATGTGGTTTGGCTCTGTGTCCCCATCCAAATTTCATCTTATGGCTCCCATAATTCCCATGTGTTGTGGGAGGAACTTTGTGGGAGATAGCTGAATCATGGGGGTGAGTCTTTCCCATGCTGTTCTCATGCTGGTGAATAAGTCTCATGAGATCTGATGGTTTTGAAAATGGGAGTTTCCCTGCACAAGCTCTCGCTTTGCCTGCCACCATCCATGTAAGACTTGACTTGTTCCTCCTTGCCTTTTGCCATGATTGTATGGCCTCCCCAGCCATGTGGAACAGTAAGTCCATCAAACCTCTTTTTCTTCCCAGCCTTGGGTATGTCTTCATTAGCAGTGTGAAACTGGACTAATATAGATATTGAAGTCCTCTGACTTTATTCTAGTTTTAAAAATATCTAAAACTACGTATTGATAGATAAAAACTACATAAGCAAACGTTCTTTGGGGTCCTCATTTTCAAGAGTGTAAACTCTCAAAAAGCTTGAGAATCACTCGTCTACAATAAATCTGTAATAGTTTGGGTTATTTGAGCAGATTGGATGGAAATCTGTCTTTTTCACTATTATGATCTCAAGGCCTAGCACAAAGCTTAACACACAGAAATCTCCCGATAAATGCTATTCAGCTATTGTTTCAACAAATATTTAAGTGCCTACTATCTTATTAGGTTGCTGCAAAAGCAATAGTGGTTTTTGCAATTACTTTTAATATAAGACCCAACGCTAGGTCAAGTTCATGGTTCATTGTAAATCAAACTGAAATGGCCCCTGCCATAACTTATTTATTTAATATATTTTCAGAGTTTCACTCCAGCTGGGAAGAGACATTCAATAAACCTTTAAGGATTATGGCAAATGCTTCAAACAAACAAACAAAAAACAGGATCCCAAAATCAGGAGGGTTGTGTTTGTATGGTTGATATAGAATAGTCAGGGATTGCTGAGGAAGAGAAACATACTAAATTTTGAAAAACCCAGCCTAGGGAAGAGGAAGGGAAGAACATTTCAAAAAGACAAAACAAGCTGGGTATGGGTGGCTCATGCCTGTAATCCCAACACTTTGGGAGGCTGAGGGGGAGGATCACCTGAGATCAGGAGCTTGACACCTGCCTGGCCAACATGGTGAAACCCCGTCTCTACTAAAAATACATAAATTAGCCAGACATGTTAGTGCATGCCTATAATCCCAGGTATTACTTGGGAGGCTGAGGTGGGAGAATTGCTTGAGCCCAGGAGGCGGAGGTTGCAGTGAGCCGAGATGGTGCCACTGAACTCCAACCTGGGTGACAGAGTGAGACTCCATCTCAAAAAAAAAAAAAAAAAAAGGACAAAACAGCAATATTCAAAGAGCATAAAGGAAAAAAACAGAAAAGATATCAGAATGGCTAGAGGATAATGAGGGATGTAAAATGAGGTTGTACAGGTATTCAAACGCCTGCTCTTTAGGAACTTGTAGGTTAAGAGAAAGATCTTGAACTTAATCTTAAATGTAATGGGGGCCATTAAAGATTTTTAAATAAGGCCTGACACAGTCCATATTAAGATGAATCATGTTGCTCTGTGGTGAACCGAGGGACTAGAGATACTTAAGAGAGGAGGCAGGAAGACCAGTTCAGGGGCAGCTGTCTAGGCAAAGGATGGCATGCAGGGCTCTGATCTTGTATGGTGGCAGCAGAGAGAGGGAGAGGTGGACAAATACAAGATGGACTTTGGAAACCACATAGGAAAATCTTGCTGATGATTTGTGTATGTGTGGCAAAGAATCAGAAATGAGTTCCACATTTCTAGTTTGAATAACTGGGTGCACAGAAGTGTTACCTGGTATCTGAGACACAGGCTTCAGGGGAAGAGCATAAAATCGCGAGCTATCTGGGACATGTAATATTTAAGATGCTGACACTAAAGCAAGTGGAGACATGGAGCAGGCCTCTGGAGAGTCTCTGCTGGAGTTCTGAAGCCCTCCACACATAGCCGATTTGCTGCCTGAATAGACAGATTAAAATAAACACTACTGTACAAAATACATAAAGAATCTAGTTCTTCAGTAATTAGAGCTCACGTGTGTATATTCCATGCTGCTAGATAAGTATCTTCATACACAAATTTGTACACCATTCCTCAGTAATGCAAATCTAACGAATTTTCCTTAAGGAAAACTTTTATTTTTTAACTCTCTCAAATAGGAGTGTTAGGACAATATAAAGCCAAACATTCATATTAAAGTAACCAACCCTTTCACAAAAGCTGCTCCTAAGTCCAAATATTAAAGGAACAGTTCCCCAAAGCAATTAATTACATACAAGTTTAAAGACAGGCAAAAGACCACCCCCATCATGAATCAGATGTTATAAAAGGAAAATATGTCAAGTCTTGTAGACAGTGTTAAGGTTCAGAACTAAAGTTCAGCTTATATGCTCCTGTCCAAAAGGGCACTGGGCACTATTTCTCATAAGAAGCTAAAACATTCAGAAGTCAAGCTATAACATGGTAACCAAAGTAGTATATATTGAAAATGTAGGGTTACTCATTCACTTTTTGCTCAAGTTGGTTTACCAGCCAGAAAGCTCTAACCCTGAACTGGCAAAATGGTAACTGTTCACCTATCCAACCATCTAATAAACAGATAATGAGTATCAACTACCTCTAGACTAGAGATACAGTGAAAAACAATGGAGACATAGTCTCTCCCTTCATGGAGCTCATAGTCCACTGATGAAGCCAAACAATCAAATAAGCATACAAATAACATGAAGTAACAAGCATTGTGATGAAAGAAACACCAAATTATATAACACATATATCAGAGAGCCTGACCCAGTCTAGGTAGTAAGGAAAGACATTCTGTGCCTAGTTAACAGTGTGCACAAGGGTTAAGAGGCACAGGGAATACAGAAACCTGGGTAGCTAGAGTACAGAATAGCAAAAGATAAATACTACAGAAGGAGAGAAGAGTCAGACCTTACAAAACCCTGTAGGCCATTTAAGGATGGGAGATCCCAGACAACCATAACTATAGCACACTACAGTAATTTCTCCTAGGTGAGATCAGCACTCAACTCTCAACCAGATCCCCTGAAAAACAGCATGATTTCCACACATACTCACATGTCAATGCCTGAGGACAGGACCAGAATAATCAGGAGAGGTACTCTGGCTTCCACAATGCAGATCATCATGCAGATAGAGAAAATGCATTTTTATCTGGTTGGTTTTAAAGGCCCATCATGAAATAAACCTAGGAAAAATGGAGAATAATAATTGAGATAAAAGTAGAAAAACAGCTGGAGGTAAGAGATACAGGTTTAACAAAGTCTAACAATAAGTAAAATGTTCACAAAGAGGAGATTGGATGAATAAATTATGACACATACATTTAACAGAAAAATCTACAACCATAAAAAAGCATGCAAAAATTCTTATGGAACAATCACCAAGATACATTGTTAAATGAAAAGTCAAGGTGTTGAACAGTACAGTATACTTCACTTACTAAATAAAAAGAGAAACATACTGTATACATATTTGCTTCCATATGCATGGAGGAACACTGGAAAAATAGTCACAAAACTAGTGACATTGGTTATCTTTTTTTTTTTTTCTTTTTCTGACTCAAACACATCTTCTGAGACACTTGTTATCTATACAGAGGGAAACTGATGGCTTGAAGATGGGATGTGGGGAGGAGGAATTTTCTCCTTTTTGAATTCCAAGCCACACAAACATATTGCCTATTAAAAGTTTTTTAAAAAGTTGATACTCAATATGATTTTAGAGGAGTACATACGAATATTTTAATGAAAAGGAACTTTTTAAGGAAAATAAAAATTACCAAACTGACTACCAGAGGAATGCCGTTGGCTGGTAGGGGAAGATAGGAAAAGTCTTCTTAACAAAGAATCCTGTATATCAAAACTTTCTAGTACATTTTAATAATCTAGCCCCCACAGGCTCCATGAGATAAAACTAATACTTATTGAAAATGTCCTGTGTGCTATGTACTACATCAAGCATTACATGTATTTGCAGCTCATCCTTACAGTTTCTCTGAGATAGGTGTCCTCATCACCTCTATTTTACATATAAAGAAACTGAAGCATACCCAGTAAGTAACTCCAGAGGTCAGACTCTCAACCACTATCCTACATTAATTCTATATTAATAAACCGGAAAACCTTAAAGAAATGCATCATTTTCTAGGGAAACAGAAATTACTTGAAATCTGTTTCACTGGAAGTGTTCTTAGAATGCCTAAGGAACAAATTATTCTTAGTCTGCATAGATAGTTCCCAAAACATTAAAAAGAAAAAGATGAGGGCTTGCCAATTCATTGAACTAAATTAGAAGAGTAGCTTTCAAGAACATATTTCTTATGATGAAAATGTGTTACAAGAATAGCTATCTTGTATGGGACACTCATCCTGTGCCAGGCACTGGGTAAGTGCTTTATAAAAGATCCAGGTGCCACTTGGAAAACAATCTGGCAGTTCTTCAAAAGGTTAAACACAGAGTTACCCCATGACCCAGTAATTCTACTGTTAGGTAAAATTAAAACACATGTTCACACAAAAACTGGCACATCAATGTTCTTAACAGCATTATTCATAATAACCAAAAAGTGGAAACAACCCAAATGCCCATTGGCTGATGAACAGATAAATAATATATGGTATATCTAAACAACAGAATATCATTTGACAATAGAAAAGGACAAACTTCTAATACATGCTACAGCATAGATGAAATTTGAAAACAGTACGCTAAGAAAAAAAAAAAAAGGCAGTCACAAAAGCTCACACATTGTATGATTCCATTTACATGAAATGTCCAGAACAGGCAAATCTACAGACAGAAAATAGGTAAATGGTTGCCTAGGTTTGGAGGAAGAGGGGAATGAAGAGTGAAGGGGTTTTTTTTAGGGTAATGAAAATGTTCTCAGATTGATGGCACTGATAGCTGTACAACTCTGAATATGCTAAACATTGAATTGTACTCACTGTAAACAGGTGAATTTTATGGCAGATGAATTACATCTTGATAAGGCTGTTATTAAAAATATATCTATCCAGGTGTATTTTCCCAACAGCCTTAATGAAACTAAAACTAATATACTTATTTTGTAGATGAGAAATCTGCAGCTTAGAGAGGATGCTATCTACTCATAGTCATAATCTAATTAGTTGAGAAAGCCAGAATTTGAATTTGAGTTTTTCTGTCTATATTGCTTACTATCTCCCAACACAATCCTATGTAAGTGCACTGAAAATCTTCAAGAAATGGCCCCCTTTTTTCTTAGAAAACAAACTTATGACTAACAGGTTCATGAAGGCAGCCTTGTAAGAACAATTAATTCATATACAGTTGAAAATTCCAAATTCAAAAAAATCAGAAATCCAAAACACTTCTAGTGTCCAGTATTTCAGATAAGGAACACTCAATCCATAATGCTATTAATCATCTCAAACCTAAATTAAGAGGGAAGCTGTCCATTTAAGAAGCTAGCAATGGCTTTCAAGTGCATCTTACTTCAAGAGTGCCCTGGAGAATAAAACAAATAATATCTATAATTTATTAAACTTTTACAATGGGTAAGGCCTGGCACCAAGCACCTTATGTGAATTATTATGTTTAACAACTTAATAAAGTAGATACTATTATTATCCAGGTTTTGCTGATGAGAGGCAAGCCTTCAGAGGTATCTTTTCCCAGGTTACAAGCTAAAGGGTGGCAGAGCTAGAAATCAAACCCAAATCTGATGGATTCCTGAGCCTGAGCTCTCAGCCACCACTGGCTACATTTTGAGGCTATTAAATTTGAAAGCCATAATGAAATGCATCGTTCTTGAAAGGAAGCGAGATAATAAAAACTTGGCAAATGTCAGGGGAGTACTTTCCTCAAAAAGTGCTCCGAGCCTTTGCCATTTATAGGCAACTTTCTTCATACTTCCAAAGAACAAATAATTCTTATGCTTTACAAATTGTGTAATCTCAGCAAAAACAGGCAAGTGTTTCGTTTGAACAAAGCACATGAATTTTCAACCCCAAATATACCTTATTTTAAAATAAGAATGTGTATGTGCCAGGAATGTGTCTAAGCACTTTATAATTGTTAGCTTTTTAAATCTGCATGACAACTATCTAAGGTTAGGCACTACTACTAACTCCTGTTTTACAGATGAAGAAGGGGAGGTACAGGGAGGGTTAATGACTGGCACAGAGTCACATGGCTAGAAAGTGGCCAGGATTAAAAACCAAGTCATCTAGCTCTACCCGCCAGCACTTAGTCTGCTCAACCAAATCTCAAAAAAGAATATAATATAGCTAATATATGATGCACTGGACTCCCTTCATACGCATTATCCCAACCTGCCAACCAAGAAGGTAGATAAATTTACTGCCTATTGCAAGATGAAGACTATGAGGCTGAGTGATATGCTAAGTTGCCCAAATACACCCAATTAAAACATATCAGAACCAAAATTGTATTAAACTCATGTCTTTCTGACTCCACATCACACCACTAGTCACTGTGTCATGAAATACTATCGTAGGGGTCAGCCAACAGGCCAAATCCAGTCTGCTGTGTTTTTATACAGTTCGCACAGCCAGCATACAAAAAATTCAGTTGAATCAAAAATAGATGGTTGTATTTCATGAGAAAATTAAATGAAACCTAAATTTCAATGTTCATACATAACACTGTCTGTGTTTTATTGGACCCAGACACACCTACGTATTTAGAGCTGTTTTCACAAATACAAGGACAGCTGAATAATTCTGACAAGACGTCAGTGTATCCCACAAAGCCTGAAATATTCATTGTTTGGCCCTTTACAGAAAAGATCTGCTGACCCTCTTTGTTATTAAATTTAAAACTCGTATTAAAATGGAGGAGGAGTACACAAAAAGTACCCCTGAAAAAGGAAGAAAAAGCATGGCCTCAAAAGGTGACTGGAGTAGGAATGAAAACCAACTTCCAACTTTCAAGGAACAAATAATGTCTCTGTTCCATAAAGTGTTCCAAGGCCTAGAAAACAGTGGAAGGCTTCCCAGTTCATTTTAATTAACTGGTTCACAGACGTTTACAATCCCTAAGCTGTTTTAATTGGAAAGAACTCCCATAATGGAAATAACAACAGCTGGCAGTTATGGAACTTTCCCTATGCTGCCAGGTGCTGTGGTTAAGTAGAAGATTTCTATTTAATCTTCCTGACAAGCAGGAAGGTAGGATGCCATTGTTATCCAATTCCAGGGATGAAACTGGGACCTCGGAATGTTAAACCAATGGCCCAATGTTTCACATCTAGTAAGAGCTCAGCACTCTAACCCTCATATCTGCCCCCCAGAGATTACAGTCTTAACACCACTTACTTTCAAGCTAATAAATCTGCAAATATAAGGAAATACATAATTTCCTGAAAAAATATAAAGTACCAAAAGTAACTATCAAAATAATCTTGGTGAGCTGTATAAATTTCCTACCAACTCCCAGGAAGCAAATAAATATATGCCACAAATTGATCTGGATAATAAGAAAACAGACAAGTTTTAATACCCTAGCCCATTGGGTTGAAGTAGCACTCATCTCTAACTCATCACCGCTCTCCCCAAATTAAAAAAAAAAAAAAAATCCATGCAAGATAATGATAGCTAACATTTTTAGCTGAACTATATGCCAGACACATTTCTAAAAAATTCCCTTGCAATAACTCATTTAAATTAGGAATAAGTATCCCCTGCAGGCTAAGACATAGGGAGGTTGAATGGTTGTCCAAAATGACACAAGCGAGAGAGCCTGGGTCCAAATCCAAGCTAGCAAGTGAACAGACTTGGCATCCTGAACAGACTTCCGGCTAATAAGTCTGAAAATCCTAATTAAACATGCTCAATTCAGGAAAAAAGAAACTGGCAAAACTGAGCCAAATGTAAGGGGATAAAGGGGCGCGTGGTATACCTACAGCTTTCAAACAATGTCTGCAGTCTCGACAATCCACTCAGCAAGGCAGTTCTGAACCAAAACTATCCTCCTCTTTTGAGGTGAGACCAAACTCCACAAAAACGTCACAATATGGACGAACTTCAAAAGTATTATGCTAAGTGTAAGAAGCCAGCTTCAAAAGATCATAAATTGTACAATTCCGTTTTCATGGAACGTCCAGAAAAGGGAAATCTCAAGAGGCATAAAGTGGATTAGTGGTTGCCTGGGGCTGATCCTCAAATAGGCTCCAGGGACCTGGGGATGGTGGGATTGGTTGATGTAAACATTCCAAGAGTGGACTGCGGTGATGGCTGCACAACTCCATACGTTTACGACAAAACATTGAGTTGTAGACGGGGCACACTTTGACGTAAACTGCATCTCCACAAAACCGTTTAAAAGAAGCTGGGCACCCCAGCAGCCGCTTCCTGTGGAAAGCCATGTCCTATACTCCGTGCTAGGCGTCTCTCAGGGTTTTCCCCCGTCAAATCGATGCCAATAATGGGAAATACCAAGTTCTGAGAAACGCTGGCGTAGAATGGGCGCACGAGGGGAAATGAGTTGGGCCCCAGACTTCAGCAGCCGCTCCTGGAAGGTGCTCGCCTTTTTCGGAAACCCCAGGGGCGAAGCTGGAAGCGGTCGGAGCGGCCCAGCAGGTAAGAGACCACGTCCTGCGGAAGAGTCATGTGACCGTCCGGTCACCGGGGGAACGCCTGGCCTCCCTCGGCTGGGTCTCGGCGCGAGGCCAGCAGCCTGGCGCGGACTGGAACGCCCAGCACTGCCGTCTGGAGGATATCAGAGGTGTCTCTCCAAGAGAAGGGAAGCCCATGTGCCGAAGAGGCCTGGCGGCGCGAATCCCCCAACCTCAGTGAGCCCAAAGAGAACCCAAGCGTCCAGCCCGCGGCGGCCCAAGATGGCGCCAGAGTCCGAGGCCCTCTGCGCATGCGCCCCGCCCGCCTTCGGCTCTAGCGGGTTCACCGTTGCGGTTTGGTTTCTCGGTTCCTCTGAAGGGGTTGGTCAGGAGAACCACGGCCTCCATTGACTACATGCTCAGAGTCGCAGCTCACTTCAGTCGAACTCCAGTCGCAGAGAAAGGTTGTGGCGAGACCCAGGCAGAAGCATTTCCGGTCAACGAGGCCCTGGGTAGTGCGCATGCGCGCAGTGCAGGTACCCGAGGCCAGAGCACCTGGGAAACTGTGAAGTGACACAAGTCCTGCCCTCAGGGAGCTCGCTGCCGACTGGGAAGCAGATAGGAGAACGGGTCGAACGTGGGACCTCCGTCTGCTATACCCAAAGGTCTGTGATAGAGCTTCAAGAAGTGTGCATTTGGACACACTGTTTTTATATTGTCATCTAGACAGTGAGGTGATCTTTTTAAAAAGTTTTAGAATTATATTTTCAGTTTTAGAATCATATTTAATTATATTTCGAATAAATTTTGTATGAGTTTTTTGTTTTTCCGGTGTTTTTGAGACAGGATCTCGCTCTGTCACCCAGGCTGGAGTGCAGTGTTGTGATCACGGCTCACTCAGCCTCAACTTCCTAGGCTCAAGTGATCCTCCCTGTCCGCCCCCTGAGTAGCTGGGACTACAGGCACGCACCATTGCACGCGGCTATTTTTTTTTTTTTTTTTTTTTTTTTTATAGAAATGGAGTTGCACCATGTTGCCCAGACTCATCTCAAACTCCTGGGCTCAAGCGATCCGCCTGCCTCAGCCTCCCAAGATTTCGTTATGTTGTGGGGAAAAGATACATGATTCTATGACCAGAATGAAAGCTCTGAGAGGGCAGGCACTGATAAGTGTAGGTGCATTATCCTATGCACCTTGTGTGGTAATTGGCATGGAACAGATGCTCCTCGAATATTTCTCAAATGACTCAATGGAGTCTTTGAAAAAGGCACCCTGAGTTACTGTTAATGGACAGATTCCCTAATAATTAGCTACTGTTAATCGAATAGATTAGCTGATAACACCAACTTTTAATTTGAATCAAAGTGAACTAGTGTGAAAAGTAGAGTTATCAGATTTAGTAAATAAAAAATACAGGATAACCCTGTCAAATGTGATTTTCAGATAAACTAAACAATTTGTTAGCATATATTCTGTTTGGGTACACTGGGTATCCTATATTTTATCTAGCAACTTAGAAGACATGTTAAGGTGGGGAGAAAAAAATGACTGTGTTCCTCTTAGAAAAAGAACTGGAAGACAGCCAGACACAGTGACTCATGCCTGTAATCCCAGCACTTTGGGTGGGTGAGGCGGGCGGATCACCTGAAGTTGGGAGTTCGAGACCAGCCTGGCCAACATGGAGAAACCCTGTCTCTACTAAAAATACAAAATTAGCCAGGTGTGGTGGCACATGCCTATAATCCCAGCTATTCGGGAGGCTGAGGCAAGAAAATCACTTGAACCCAGGAGGCGGAGGTTGCAGTGAACTAAGATTGCACCACAGCACTCCAGCCTGGGCAACAAGAAGGAAACTCTGTCTCCAAAAAAAAAAAACAAAAAACAAAACAAAACAAAACAAAAACTGGAGGAGAAAAGAAAACAGTACCTGGAATTTGTAAATAAGTACCTCCAAACAATTATAAAGCAGATAAGAAAACTACACTTGAGAAACTGTGATTTATAAAGTTTGTGCTAAGTGTTGTATTTATATCATCTTAATTGAAACCTCCTACACAGTAGGTTGATTATTTTATAAGTCCAGAAAGAAGCTCAGAGATAGGAGGTCACCCTTGTCCAAGTTCTAGTATCTTCACAGTCACCCCCAAAAATATGTATTGCTTCCTGGTGGCTCACGCCTGTAATACTAGCACTTTGGGAGGCTGAGGCAGGCAGATTGCCTGAGCTCAGGAGTTCGAGACCAGCCTAGCCGACATGGCAAAACCCCATCACTACTAAAAGTACAAAAAATTAGCTGAGTGTGGCCATGCTACCCTGTAGTCCCAGCTACTCAGGAGGCTGAGGCAGGAGGATTGTTCCAAGCCAGGAGCAGGTGGTTGCAGGGAGTCAAGATCACACCACTTCACTCCTGCCTGGGCGACAGAGTGAGACTCTGCGTGAAAAATAAATAAATAAAATAATAATTATTATTTATTGAGAACTGACTGTGTGCTGCTGGTCCAGGATTTCTATTCCACATAATCTGCCTCCAGAGCCGGAAAATTCCAGTGTCTGACCATTCCTCAGCCTCCCCTCTTCCCCACTCCAGCTGCAGTTTCCATGGTAACAAACTGAACCTGCCTTTGTAACTAACAAGAGCTAAGAGTTTTTGAAAGGGAATAAGCCAGAACAATTGACGTCAACCTAGCCTGGCTGGGGGATGGTGAGGACTGCTTGAAGCCCTAAAGCTTTCTATTCCTCCGTCAATGGTTTGTGCAAGAATTTGTATGCGTTAACATCTGTCCTTGGATGGAGACTCTGCAAAAGAATAAAAGTTGTCTATGTAAACCTTTACAGACCCTATGAATTCATAAGTTTTCACTTCAGGAACTGCTGCAAACGCTGGTGACATAAACTTAATGCATCCTTACCGTTTATTAAAATGTATTTAGTCATTATTCAGGTAATAATGATGCCGGCGGGGAGGAGACTTCTACCTATCAAACAGTGCTAGATCCCAAGGATATAATTACTATGAAAACAGACACAGTCTCTCTTTTCCTGTTTCTTAGAGTCCAGTGGAAGAGACATTTGTTTATTCTTCAGTGTATTCTGAGGAACCATATGTGTGAGACACGTATTAGGGACTGGGAGATACACAGATGAGTTCAAAACAAATCGCTCTACTGCCTGGAAATGATCCTGGTGGGACTGAGGTCAGAATTAAATAGATAATCACAAAACAGCAAATATTTACTGGGCAGCTACTGTGATGTCAGGCACTGTTTTAGGCAAGGGTACAACAGCAGGGAACAACATAGGCTTGGTATCTGTTCTCATGGGACTTACGTTCTGATGGAAAGAGAGGGAAAGTCTATAAATGAATTCATCTGCCTTTAGTTAGAAGATACAGGATACTAAACTCAAATTGACTTAAATAAAAAGGAGAATTTATTGGTCTACGTAACTGAAAATGCCAGAGATAGAACTGATCTCGTCAGTATTCATGAACATAATTTATGTTGTTGTAGATGTCTAGTTTTTCTGCCCAACACTCCTTTCCCAGGCTTCCTGCCACAGGAGCCTTCTTTCCTATGGAGAACTAGTTAGCAGTTGACCCAGGTCTGCTCCCATCATGCTGTTACCATGCCCACAATGATTGGTTCAGGAATGGGCACATGACTCCAATGGGCCAGTCAGAGACTTACTTGCCTGAGACTTTTCCTTGGGAATTATGAGAAATAACGTTCCCTTTCCTGGGATGCTAAACTGGTCTGAAGTGTTCCTGGCCTATAGCCATCTTTTCTGCCTATTGGAATAAAGCCAAAAAGAGCATCCCACTGTGTGTTTTTAAGCTTCTACTAAATAACGCATGTCATGTGCTTAGCACATAGTAAATTCTCAATAAATGTTAGCCAGTGTTGTTAGTGATTTACAAAGGAATGAGTGAGAAGAAATTATTTGCAGGGATTGAAAGATTGTGGGTTTGTTAACTGTTTCAAAATGAAGGTAAATCAGGAGGGTTTTTGGAGAGCATGGAATGAAACCATGGAGGTCCACGGTGTAGAGGAATGTTTCCTCGAAGCCACAGTAAGGTTTTATGAGCTGTCCAGGGTTCACTGAAGAATACACTTGTCTGGATTCAAAATGCTTGGACCAACCCATTCAGACATTCACCAACTCCTTCCCCAGGTAAGATTCTGTAGAAGAGAAGGTGCACAAGGCATGATCATAGCCATTAAGGACCTTATACTCAACTAGGGTAGCAGAAAAGTGAAGAACCAGTAACAGTAAGGCCAGAGGAGTAGGGAGCAAGTCTGGGTCTTTCTGCCCCTCAAATCCATCACTTGCATCTCCAACAGAAACCTTGGTTTGTCCACACCTGTCTCCTACTGCCTCCATCCCCACGCCACCCTCCTTAGCTACCGAGTTTCTGTCATCCCTTCCCTGTTCAAGAATGACCATTTCCTTGTTGTGTCTGCTTCCTCACTGCCCTGCTCCCATACGTGCTTTACATACAGCCAATGTCCCCTTTCCAAAAACCATACTGGCCATGAGTGCATTAGGCTGCCTGGGAAGAGCCAGACCCCAGCAGGAAGCTGCAGAAACTGTCAAGGCAGGCAAAGCCACGGACCTCCTCTGTCCCCACTCTGAGTAGGAGCAAGGAGGGGGGCCACAGAAGGTGAGTCAGCCTCCAGGGGAGGCTGCATCTGCTTGTCCCCTCTGTCTCCTCTCTCTGCCTCTCTAGAGACCCCACCCTTCTCAGGGAGTGGGTGCAGCAAGGGGAGAAGGCCACTGCGATGCTCATGACCCTGACCTGCTGGGTCAGCCTTTCTTCCCTCTCTGGAATTGCCTTTTTTCTTCTCGGAGGGTGGAGACCCTTGGCTTTGCCTGAAATTCTTTGCTTACTCACTGAACACATAAACCTGTTCACTGTCAGTCGCCTCAGGCAGAGACAAAGCTGCAGTTCTTAAGTGCTCCTGTCTGCACCAAGTTCATCCAGTCAATCTCCTATCACTGCCAATTTTACCTCATTTCTCTTTTTTGTGATGAGAAGCTTCATTTATTATAACTCCAAACTGACAACAACCCAACTGTTCATCAATCGATTAGATAAATTGTTTTATATTTTTGCAGTCAATATTCCTCAACAATAAAAAAGAACAAACTATTGGCAGATGCATCATCATGTTTAAATCCCCAAAAGCTGGGTGTGGTGGCTCACACCTATAATCCCAGAACTTTGGGAGGCCAAGGTGGGAGGATCACTTGAGCCCAGGAGTTTGAGACCAGCCTGGGCAACATAGGGAGACCTCATCTCTACAAAAATATTAAAAAATTAGCTGGGAGAGAGATCCGAGATGGCCACTTAGCAGCAGCTCAGGATTGTAGCTCCCAATGAAAGCGCAGAGAGCAAGTGGACGCCGCAATTTCAGACAAATTTTTGTTGTCCACAAACTGGGAGATTCCCGGCAGAGGAGCCACACGGGTCACCAGTGAGACTCTTTTGGCCGGCGCGGCTGTTTTGCTGGCACCCTGGCGCGGCGCTTCTCAGTGCGGAGTGTACGGGACTGGGTGCCCTTTTAGTCAGGCTCAGCCGGTCCCATTCCCACAAGGAGAACAGCAATTGAAAGCGCTGAGGACTGAGAGTTTCACAGCAAGCACAGCTGGACCCAGGAAGACCTAGCCCTGTGGGGAAGGGGCATCCACTGAAGGAAAACTAAAAAACAGAAAAAACTTCATCACCAACAAGCCAGACGTCCACTCAGAGACCCAATCTGAAAGTCGGCAATTACAAAGGCAACAGATGGGTAAATCCACAAAAAAGGGAAGAAACCAGTGCAAAAAGGATGAGAACACCCGAAATCAGAATGCCTCTCCTCCTACAGGGGAATCGCACCTCCTCATTAGCAAGGGAACAAGACCTCACGGATAATGAGTGTGATGATCTGTCAGAATCAGGCTTCAGAAGGTGGATAATAAGAAACTTCTGTGAGCTAAAAGAACATGTTGTAACCCAATGCAAAGAAACTAAGAACCTTGAAAGAAGATTTAACGAAATGGTAATGAGAATGGACAACTTAGAGAGGAATATAAGTGAATTGATGGAGCTGAAAAACACAACACGAGAACTTCATGAAGCATGCACAAGTTTCAACAGCCAAATTGACCAAGCAGAAGAAAGGATAACAGAGGTCGAAGATCAGCTCAATGAAATAAAACAAGAAGGCAAGATTAGAGAGAAAAGGGTGAAAAGAAATGAACAAAGTCTCCAAGAAATATGGGACTATGTGAAAAGACCTAATCTACGTTTGATAGGTGTACCTGAATGTGACGAAGAGAATGAATCCAAGCTGGAAAATAATCAACATCCTTAAAGAAAAGAACTTTCAGCCTAGAATTTCATATCCAGCCAAACTAAGCTTCATAAGGGAAGGAAAAATAAAATTTTTTGTGAACAAGCAAGTACTCAGAGATTTCATCACCACCAGGCCTGCTTTACAAGAGCTTCTGAAAGAAGCACTACACACGGACGGGAACAACCAGTATCAGCCATTCCAAAAACATACCAAAAGGTAAAGAGCATCACCATAATGAAGAATCTACATCAACTAATGGGCAAAACAGCCAGTTAGCATTACAGAAGCTGCAGTTTTCATCTCTGATAAAACAGATTTTAAAACAACAAAGAACACAAGAAACAGAGGGACATTACATGGTGGCGAAAGGATCAATGCAACAAGAAGAGCTAACAATCCTAAATATATACGCACCCATTACAGGAGCACCCAGATACATAGGGCAAGTTCTTAATGACTTACAAAGAGACTTAGACTCCAACACAGTAATAGTGGGAGACTTTAACATTACACTGTCAATATTACATAGATCAACGAGATAGAAAATTAACAAGGATATCCAGGACTTGAACTCAGACCTGGAACAAGTAAACTTAACAAATATTTACAGAACTCTCCTCCCCAAATCCACAAAACATACATTTTTCTCAATATCACATTACACCTATTTTAAAAGTGACCACATAATTGGAAGTAAATCACTCCTGAGCAATTGCATAGCATTTCACAGGTTTAAATAAAATATTGGTTGGCTGTTTGTTTGTTATTTTCATCCCCTATTCCTTCCTGTCTCCATTGTTAAGCACAGTTATTGGCATAAAAGAGGTTTTTAATACCCATTTTTAGACTGTATTCTAGCCTGGGTAATAAAACAAGAATCCCGTTCTCTCTCCCTCTTTCTCTTCCTCTTTCTCTCTTTCATTTTTTTTTCTTTCTTTTGCTCTTTCTTTCTTTCTCCTTTTCTTTTTCCTTCAAAATAAAAAAATAAAAAATAAATAAATAAATAAATAATTAGCTGGGTGTGGTGGAGCATGCCTGTAGTCCCAGCTACTTGGGAGGCTGAGGTGGGAGGATGGCTTGAGCCCAGGAGATTAAGGCTGCAGTGAGCCATGATAGCTGCACTCCACTCCAGCCTGGGTGACAAAGCAAGACTCCATCTCAAAAAAAAAAAAAAAAAAGTTACATTGAGGTCATTAGGGTGGGTGCTGACCCAATAAGACTGCTATTCTTATTAAAAGAAGAGGTTAGGGCATGAAAAGACCACATTCTCTCACCACTTTCTTCTAAACAGGCTTCTTCCTCCCTCCACCCGTGACACTGCTCTGCTCAAAATCTACTATGCTGTCAGAGCCAATGGTCACTTCTCTGTCCTCAGGTGATGTGGCTTCACTGTGGCAATCAACACAGTTGATCTCTTTCTCCTCCTCAAAAACACTTTCTTCTTGTACCTTCGTAGACCCTCTATCCTGATGTTCCTGGCCCCACCTTCTTCCAGCTCTCCTTCTTCTGCTTATAGTTACCAAAGCTGAAAGTGTACACACCCTCAGACCCCGCCATTCTTATTCAGGGAGTCCAGATGACCACTCCCCAAATGTGCACTGAGCCAGGAATAATAATAATTCCTAATATGCATCTAGTGCCCACGATAGGCCGGTCACGCTCTCTGTCCAGGAATGCATTTAGATAAGCAATTATTTATTGCTCATTCATTTAGATATATCTCCTTCATCTTTCACAGATATATATGGGAATGCATTTAGATGAGCAGTAAATAATTTAGATGAGAATACATAATTGCTTATCTACTTAGATATATCTCCTTCACGTTTCACAGAGCTGACAGTCTCATGGGGCCCCAGTTGTCAAAAAAGTCTACAATAAGCAAGTTCTCACAAGCTTGGGAAAAGATGGATTAGTCAGCAGCCAGGGAAACAGGGAGCTATCAGAATCAGTTTTAAACTCACACAACTGACCCATGGCAGCCTGCCTCAGTGAACGCGCCTTTGCAAGCCAAACAATCACTTGGTTAGGAGGGACTCACTCCGATACACATGTCTCTGAGTGCCAACCAATCCACAAGGGTCTCACTCGAGAGACCACGGTCCTGCAGATAATCTCAGCCCCTTGATGTCAATGAAAAACTCACAACTTCTGAACTCCACATGGCCTCCGAAACCCTCCATAAAACCAGACCATTCTGCACAGAGAGAGTGCCTGGTTAGCATAGCTCTCTCTCCTTTATTATGCTAAGAAATCAATTTAGCATTGTTCTTTCATTTCAGATATTGACCTGTGTTAGCTTGGGCTGCCATGACAAAGTACCACAGACTGAGTAGCTTAAACCACAGAAATTTATTTTCTGACAGTTCTGGAGCGAAAAGTCCAAGATGCAGGTGTTGCTGGGGTTGGCTCCTTCTGAGCCTCTTTGGCTGATATCCTGCTGTTTTCTCCAGGTCCTTACAGGGCTGTCCCTCTGTGTGTGTCTGCGTTCTGGTCTCCTCTTCTTTCGTGTGTGTGTGTGTGTGTGTGTGTGTGTGTTGTTGTTGTTTTTTTGAGATGGAGTCTGGCTCTGTTGCCCAGGCTGGAGTGCAGTGGTGCAATCTGGGCTCACTGCAACATCTCCTTCCCGGGTTCAAGCAATTCCCTACCTCAGCCTCCTGAGTAGCTAGGATTACAGGTGCCCGCCACGATGCCCAGCTAATTTTTTGTATTTTTAGTAGAGACGGGGTTTCACCATCTTGGCCAGGCTGGTCTCAAACTCCTGACCTTGTGATTTACCTGCCTCAGCCTCCCAAAGTGCTGGGAATCTGTACAGGCGTGAGTCACTGTGCCTGGCCATGGTCTCTTCTTCTTAAAAGTATAGCAGCACATGGATACAGACTCACCCTAATGACTGCATTTTATTTACCTCTTCAAAGACCCTCTCTCCGGCCAGGCACAATGGCTTATGCCTGTAATCCCAGCACTATGGGAGGCTGAGATGGGTGGATCACCTGAGGTCAGGAGTTCAAGACCAACCTGGCCAACATGGTGGAATCCTGTCTCTACTAAAGATACAAAAATTAGCTGGGCGTGGTGGTGGTGCCTGTAATCCCAGCTACTCGGGAGGCTGAGGCAGGAGAATCACTTGAACCCGGGAGGCAGAGGTTGCAGTGAGCTGAGATCATGCCATTGCACTCCAGCCTGGGAGACAAGAGTGAAACTACATATCAAAAAACAACAAATCAACAACAACAACAACAAAAAACAAACAAACAAACACAAAAAAGCAACGCTGTCTCCAAATATGGTCACATTCTGAAAAACTGGAGGTTAGAACTTTCAATGTATGAAGGTGGGGGCGGGAGGTGTGCCACAGTTCAGTCTGTAATGGAGTACTAGTATCACTGTGCTTTGGCGAAGTCAGTAGGCCACCTTCATGGCTACAGATCACTCCTGCATGGCTAAGCTCTTCCTGCTTTCCTGGGAAGACATTTCTTTCCTCCAGTGTGGGAGATGAAGTCCTCACACCTGGCTTTTGGGCACATACTGTGTATTTTCCAGAGGACCAGAATCTGCCTCATATGAATGAATCCTCCAAGTTCTGGGTTTCTTGCTCACAGCTTTCCTGACTCTTCTGCCCAGGGCAGTAGCAACTGGGAGGATTTAATGTTCTTGAGCAGAAGTAGTGGAGAACATTGAACTGATGGATAAATCTTGCTCTGGCCTTTGCCTTGGGATGCTGTTAGCTCCAGAGACTTGGAATCATGTCTCTGTAGCATCCTGTCCTCCTAATTAGAATGAGGAGAACCACACTGTGCATTGCACAATGAGAGAACAAGCTCTCTGCCCCAGCAGAGGCATGGTGGGGGGCTCAGGTTGTTCGAATCCAGGCAGGATGGCAGCAGGTGCCCTCGGCCCCCCCGGCCACCAGGGGATGGAGGGTCACTCCTGGCTTTCACCTCCAGGAGATATACGTTCTTGCAGCAGCCTCCCTAGCCCATCTCCTGGAGCCCAGCTTCCCCAGAGGAGAGGAGAGGTGGCCTCATGCTCCTCCCAGGCCTGTCCTACTTGAGCTGGTCTTCCTTATTTGTAAGGATTTCATTTCTTGTTTTCAGATTATTACCTTGGCTGGTCACTCACCTCAAAAGTCTCTGGAGATCAAAAGTCTCACCTGTACAGCTCTTGGGGAAAGGAAGTGCCTAGGAAGACAGGGATGCAGACTCAGCACTCTCCACATCCAGGCTCCACGCCCCACCACAGGGATGCAGACTCAGTGCTCTCCACGTCCAGGCTCTATGCCCCACCACAGGGATGCAGACTCAGTGCTCTCCACGTCCGGGTTCCACATCCCACCGCAGGGATGCAGACTCAGTGCTCTCCACGTCCACGTTCCACGTCCCACCACAGGGATGCAGACTCAGTGCTCTCCACATCCGGGTTCCAC
>PVKP010003469.1:0-108498 GCA_004027715.1 Plecturocebus donacophilus
ATATCTTTGTGGTGTTCTCTGTATTTCCTGGACTTGAATATTGGCCTGCCTTGCTAGGTTGGGGAAGTTTTCCTGGATAATATCCTGAAGAGTATTTTCCAGCTTGGATTCATTCTCTTTGTCACATTCAGGTACACCTATCAAACGTAGATTAGGTCTTTTCACATAGTCCCATGTTTCTTGGAGACTTTGTTCATTCTTTTTTACACTTTTTTCTGTCATCTTGCCTTCTCGTTTTATTTCATTGAGTTGATCTTCGACCTCTGATATCCTTTCTTCTGCTTGGTCAGTTTGGCTGTTGAAACTTGTGCATGCTTCACGAAGTTCTCGTGTTGTGTTTTTCAGCTCCATCAATTCACTTATATTCTTCTCTCAGTTGTCCATTCTCGTTAACATTTCGTTAAATCTTCTTTCAAGGTTCTTAGTTTCTTTGCATTGGGTTAGAACATGTTCTTTTAGCTCACAGAAGTTTCTTATTATCCACCTTCTGAAGCCTGATTCTGTGAGTTCATCACACATCCTCCGTCAAGCTTTGTTCTCTTGCTGATGAGGAGCTGCGATCCCCTGTAGGAGGAGAGGCATTCTGATTTCGGGTGTTCTCAGCCTTTTTGCACTGGTTTCTTCCCATTTTTATGGATTTATCCACCTGTCGTCTTTGTAATTGCCGACTTTCAGATTGGGTCTCTGAGCGGACGTCTGGCTTGTTGGTGATGAAGTTTTTTCTGTTTCTTAGTTTTCCTTCGGGGGGGCGCCCCTTCCCTGCAGAGCTGGGCCTTCCTGGGTTCAGCTGTGCTTGTTCTCAGTCCTCAGCGCTTCCAATTGCTGTTCTCCTTGTGGGGATGGGACCGGCCGAGCCCGACTAAAAGGGCATCCAGTCCCATACACTCCGCACCATGCCGGCCAAAAGAGTCGCACTGGCGACCCGTGTGGCTTCTTCGCCGGGAATCTCCCAGTCTGTGGGCATCAAAAATTCATCTGCAATTGCGGCATTCACTTGCTCTCTGTGCTTTCACTGGGCGCTACAATCCTGAGCTGCTGCTATGCGGCCATCTTAGATCTCTCTCCGCCTGGTGATGAAGTTTTTCTGTTTCTTAGTTTTCCTTTGGCGAATGCCCCTTCCCCACAGAGCCGGACCTTCCTGGGTTCGCTGTGCTTGCTGTGAAATTCTCAGTCCTCAGCGCTTCCAATTGCTGTTTTCCTTGTGGGGATGGGACCAGCCGAACCCGTCCGTCCCGTATACTCTGCACCGGGAAGCGCCGCGCTGGGGCACCGGCAAAACAGCCGCGCCGGCCAAAAGAGTCACGCTGGCGACCCGTGTGGCTCCTCTGCCGGGTATCTCCCGGTCTGTGGGCAACAAAAATTCGTCAGAAAGTGCGGCGTCCACTCGTTCTCTGCGCTTTCACCAGGAGCTACATTCCTGAGCTGTTGCTAATCGGCCATCTTGGATCTCTTTCTGAGTAGTAACTTTTAATATACTTTTCTAATTCTTTTAGGTGCTGTGAGGTGATTTCACATGAGGACTGTCTAGATTCTGAGGGTCAGCATGCTGTTATTCAATTCATGAATGTCCTTTTCTTTTTTAGATTTGAACATGAGTTAACTGCATATTTTGTGGCTAATTTATAACCTCGAATACAAAGCATATTAATTCAAAATTTCAATTAGTATTAGTAAATACTTTGCCCGATATAAGGTAGCATTTTGAAGAAGACTTCTATTGTGCCATTTATAGCAAGTTTACTACAAAGTATGATTGAATTTGGCCATAGGAGCAATCAGTCATAATTTCCTGACTAAATAGGCAGTGTCATATTCCCTTGTATACAGATACTTGGAATAGACCCTTAATAGAAGAAAAGTGAACAAGCTGATCAATTATTTTTGTTTGTTTGTTTGTTTTGAGACAGTATCTCACTCTGTCACCCAGGCTGGAGTGTGCATTGGCGTGATCTCAGCTCATTGCATCCTCAACCTGCTGGGCTCAAGCCAGCTTTCCTAGTAACTGGGACTACAGGGGCACACCACCCATGCCCAGCCAATTTTTTGTATTTTTGGTAGAGATGGAGTTTCGTCATGTTGCTCAGGCTGGTCTGGTATTCTTAAGCTCAAGCGATTCATCCACCTCAGCCTCCCAAAGTGTTGGGGTTATAGGTATGAGCCCCCACACCTGGCCTGATCAGTTATTTATTCACAGGTTTGTTTTATTTTGTTTTTTGAGACGGAGTATCACTCTGTTGCCCAGGCTGGAGTGCAGTGATGCAATCTCAGCTCACTGCAACCTCCACCTCCCTGGTTTAAGCGATTCTCCCACCTTAGCCTCCCAAGTAGCTGGGATTACAGGCATGTGCTACCACACCTGGCTAATTTTTGTATTTTTAGTAGAGACAGGGCTTTGCCATGTTGGCCAGGCTGGACTCGAACTCCTGACCTCAGATGATCCACCTCCTCAGCCTCCCAAAGTGCTGGGATTATAGGCATGAACCATTGTGCCTGGCGTATTCACAGGTACTTTTAACTCATTTGTCTATGATTAAAGAATCTCAGCCTTCACTATACGTCAGTACCATAAAAAATACCTACTTGTTTGTGGATTGCTACTGCTATATCTAGACACCATCAGATATCAGGAAGGGTGAAACATAGCCATCTCTGGACCTTTATTATTTCCAAATTAATTCTCTAATTTTTAAAAATTATCTAATTTGAGTAATAAATTGACTTCTAGGTAATTTTCCCTGCCAACAAAACATAATCTGGATTTTCTCATGTTTTAGTAGGTTGTTTAAAGAAAATGGAAAAGAACAAGTATTTATTGGACATTTTTTTATGTTAGGCTTATAACACTCAAATTGTTTTATTCCTTAGAATCATTCTGTAATGGTAGATAGACATATCCTCATATCGCTTAGTAGAAATGAAAGTTCGAGTTAGGAAATTTGCCCAGCATCTCATAGCTCATTATGTCTACAAGATATACTCAGTGTTGTCAAGATGTCAGTTCTTCCATCTTGATCTGTAGGTTTATCCCTACTTAATGTGTAGGTTCAGTCCATTCCCAGTCAAAATCCCCACAAGTTATTTGGTGGATATCAGCAAACTGATTATGAAGTTTATATGGAGAGACAGGAGACCCAGAATAGCCAACACAATATTGAAAAACAAAGTCAGAGAACTGACACTACCTAACTTCAAGACTTACTATGAAACTACAGTAATCCAGAAAGTGTGGTATTGGCAAAAGTATAGACAGATCGATCAATGATCAGAATAAAAACTTATGAAATAGACTCACGTAAATATAATCAACTGACCTTTGACAAAGCAGCGAAGGCAAACAGTAGAGAAAAAATAGTCTTTTCAATCAGTGGTGCTGGAAATATCTGGATATCCACATGCAAAAAAAAAAAAAAACTAGACAGACTTTACACTTTTTACGAAAAATTAACTCAAAATGGATTGTAGACCTAAGTGTAAAATCCCTAGAAAGCATAGAAGAAGGCTGGGTGCAGTGGCTCACTCCTGTACTCCCAACACTTTGGGAGGCCAAGGTGGGTGGATCACCTGAGGTTGGGAGTTCGAGACCAGCCTGACTAACATGGAGAAACCTCATCTCTACTAAAAATGCAAAATAAGCCAGCCGTGGCGGCGCACACCTCTAATCCCAGCTACTTGGGAGGCTGAGGTTGCTGTGAGCCAAGATCACGCCATTGCACTGCAGCCTGAACAACAAGAGTGAAACTCGTTCTCAAAAAAAAAAAAAAAAAGAAAAAAGAAAAGAAAACTTAGATGACCTTGGGTAGGACGATGACTTTTTAGATATAACACAAAAGGCACAATCCATGAAAGAAGTAGTTGATAAACTGGACTTCACTAAAATTACAAACATTTTTATTCTGCAAAAGACATTGTCAAGAGAATGAGAGGTCAAGCCACAGAGTGTTTTGCAAAAGACATCTGTTGAAGGATTGTTATCCAAAATATACAAAGAACTCTTAAATCTCAGTATGAAGAAAATGAAGGCTGGGCACCATGGCTCTTGCCTGTAATCCCAATACTTTGGGAGACCGAGGTGGGTGGATTTCTTGAGTTTAGGAGTTCAAGACTAGCCTGGGCAACATAGTGAAACCCGTCTCTATAAAATAATTAGCCAGGTATTGTGGTGCATGCCTGTAGTCCCAGCTACTTGGGAGGCTGAGGTGGGAGGATGGCTTGAACACAGGAGGTGGAGGTCGCAGTGAGCCAGTTGAGCCACTGCACTCCAGCCTGGGTGACAGAACCAGATCATATCAAAAGAAAAAACAAAAAAAAAACAAGCAACTCAACTAATAAATGGCGAAAGATCTGAACAGATACCTAACCAAATAAGCCATATAGATGGCAAGTAAGCACATGAAAAGATATTCAACATCATATGTCATTAGGGAATTGTAAATTAAAACAACAGTGAGATATGACCATGTACTTACTAGAATGGCCAAAATCCAGAACACTGACAACACCAAATGCTAGTGAGCATGTAGAGCAACAGGAGCTTTGATTTATTGCTGGTGGAAATGAAAAATGGCGTAGCCACTTAGGAGGACAGTCTGGCAGTTTCTTATACTACCAAACATACTCTTATATGATGTGGCAGTTGCATGTATTGGTATTTACTCAGATGCATTGGAAACTTACATTCACACAAAAACTTGCACATGGATGTTTATAGTAGCATTATCTGTAATTTCTAAAACATCAAAGCAACTAAGATGTCCTTCAGTAGGTGAGTGGATAAACTGGTACATAAAGACAATGGAATATTCACTAAAAAGAAATGAGCTCTTAAGCCATGAAAAAACATGGGGGAAATTTAAATGTGTATGGACTAACTGAAAGAAACCAATCTGAAAAAGCTACATACTGTATGATTCCAACTATGGCATTCTGGAAAAGGCAAAGCTATGGAGACAGTAAAAGGATAAGTGATTGCCAAGGGCTTTCAGAGAGGGAAGGATGAATAGAGCCTAGAGGATTTCTGGGGCATTGAGACTATTGTGTACAATACGGTAGTGCTACCATATCCATGGGGGATATGTTCCAAGACCTTCATTGGATTCCTGAAACCACAAATAGTACCATACTCTATATACACTGTGTACAGATTTTATTTTCCTTCTTCACAATTTCATGAATTTGAAATTTATGTGTTCTCTTTGGCGTGTACACAGTGTATGCAGTGTAGATATGTAGGACAAAGGGAAGATGCATGTCCTGGGTAGGATGGAGCAGGACGGCATGTAGTTTAAAACTTAGAAATTATTTATTTCTGGAATTTTTTTACAAGAAGATACTTGTCATTATAGATTTGTGAAAACCCATACACTATATAACACTGAGAGTGAACACTAATGTAAGCTGTTCACTTGAGTGATAATTATGTGTCAATAAAGTTTAGTAATTAAAAAAATGTATATTTAATGCCATTTTAACTATTTTTAAATGTGTAACTCAGTGGCATCAATTACATTCACAGTGTTGTACAACTATCACCACTGTTACTTTGAAATAGAAATTTTGTATCCATTAAGCTATAACTGTGCCTTTCTTCTCCCCCCAGCCCATGGGAACCTCTGATCTACTTTGTCTCTTTGAATTTTCCTATTCTAGATATTTTATATAGGTAGAAATAGGTAATGTTTGCCCTTTTGCACCTGGCTCATTTCACTTAGCATGTTTTCAAGGTTCATCCGTATTGTAGCACAATCAGGAACTTCATTCCTTTTTATGGCTGAATAATCCATTGCATGTTTATATCACATTTTGTTTATCCATCACCTATTGATAGGTATTTGGATTGTTTCCACCTTTTGGCTACTGTAAATAATGCTGCATTAAATATTGGAATACAGGGATCTGCTTGAGTCCCTGTTTTAAATTCATGCAGGTATATGGCTAGGAGTAGAACTGCTGGGTCATATGGTAATCTATGCTTTACTTTTTGAGGAACTGCCAAACTACTGTCCCCAGTAGCTGTGCCATTTTACATTCTCACCCACAATATCAGAGGGTTCCAGTTTCACTATACGCTTGCCTTCAGTTGTTATACTCTGGTTTTTAGAAATTATAGTCATCCTATTGGGTGTAAAATGCTATCTCATGGTTTTAATTTGCATTTCCCTAATGACTAGTGATGTTGAGTATCTTCATGTGCTTATTTGCCTGTTTTTAAATTAGATTGTTTGACTTTTTGCTGTTGAGTTACAGAGTTGTTGTTGTTTTTAATCTTTTTTTTTTTTTTTTTTTTTTTTTTTTTTTTTTTTTTTTTTTTTTTTTTTTTTTTTTTTTTTTTTTTTTTTTTTTTTTTTTTTTTTTGAGGCAGAGTCTTGGCTCTGTTCAGGCTGGAGTGCAGTGGCACAATCTTGGCTCACTGCAGCCTCCGCCTCCCAGGCGCAAGCGATTCTCATGCCTTAGCCTCCTGAGTAGTTGAGATTACAGGTATGCGCCGCTACTCCCAGCTAATTTTTGTATTTTTAATAGAGATGGGGTTTCGCCATGTTGGCCAGGCTAGTCTCAAACTCTTGGTCTCAAGTAATCTGCCTACCTTGGCCTCTCAAAGTGCTGAGATGATAGGTGTGAGCCACTGTGCTCAGCCAAAGTCATGAAGTTTTTAAATAATATATTCTGATCGTCAAAGTTTTCAAAACAATATCTTGATACATTTGAGGGGGCATATTGATTTATGTTTATAAATAAGTTTATTTGTTTTTATTTAATAGTACTAGATAAGAGTTTATTTAATAGTACTAGATAAGAGTTTAGACTGCATTTTAGAAACAATATTTTGTGTCATATAAAATTGAGGTAAAGAGGATTAGGGTTTTATCTCCTAATCTTTCACTCTGAAATTTTACATATGTATTGTATGTCTGCTTTCAATAATTTTTTCTTTACCCTTCTCTTAATATTTGCCCTTTAAGAATGGGCTTAGTAATGTTATATTGTCCACTATTGTTCCTTTCACTCAAAAGTTACTAATAGATTTTTAAAGAAAATTTACATGTGACTATCCTTACAACTTGATGAGACAACATTGTGTGTAATTACTTGATACAGGTTTCCCCTGTTAACAGCCAAATAGTGAAGTTCATCTACAATCACAAATTCTCTGGAATCTGAACTAGATTGATAAGACAGTCCTAACTAAAATATCCACTAGTTTACCAACTGAATTCAGTAGCCAGATGTGACAGGTATAGGTGAGTTTGTGTAGTTGATTTTAGAGTTTGTAAAAGAAACGAAATATGGTATTTGTAGCAGCCCAGATTAGTATGTGAATGATATTTTCTCATAGTATAACCTGCTTTTGTGATTTAAAGCTATCAATGAGGCTGCTGCTTATTTTTTTTACAATGGATCAAGTTTTATGGAACCATCTATAAACAGATATTGAAAGTTGAAGTACATTATAAAAAATCTTTTATCCTGGCCTGAAAATAGTACATGAATAAGTTACATTTTTGGTTACCTATCTTGTCCTGGTGGTGATTTGCAGGAGCACAAAGGGAAACTATTTTAGAAATAATTGGCATAATATGTATCTACCTTCAAAATATTATATGTGCTTTCATGCAATATATTCTAGCTCTCATTATAAATTGACTAATTGTTAGTAAAATAGTGGAATCTAAGTGTTATTTTTAAAGAAGTGGACCTGATTGTTTTGCTATTTGTAGTTCCATGGATGGAAACTTAATGTGTGAGAAATAATAATAGCATTTTAAATTTATACATATATATCTTACCATAAGTAACCACCTATGCCTAATCATTTAGTGAGTTGTCGTTGTAGAATAGTTGTGAACACAATTTGATGTTTTCTCTTAAAAGAACCTTTATGTTGAAAGTATAGGGGTGTTTTTTTTTTTTTTGTCATTTCTGTTGCGCTGATAGAGAAAATTCTTTAATTTTTTGCATCTTTATTGTCAAATGTTCATAATAGGAGAATCAACTTTCATTATGGTAAAATCAAAATAGAATTAAAATTTACATATATAACTAGGCATACTGAAACATACATTTGTGGAATTTTGTTAATAATCAGAATGGTGTTCTGATTTTATAAGTACAATATTTGATATTTGCTTGTTATTATAGAAGTAAACACAGGTCTGTCAGACCTGTTGGTAATAAAATGGTGAGTCACTGTCATAATTGAGATCACTAAAGTCAACTTGATTCAGCTATTTAGGCCAAGACTTTAGGTAGTAAGAAAAATGATTAAAATGTAAGTTCTTTTTAATATTATCCTTGTAGTTTCTATCTTGTAGGTGAATTCATATTATAAGAAGCACTTTTTCTTGATCTCTAGTAATTGTACATCTTTGGGAAGAATGCAAATAGGATTTTATTTTATATAGAATTTTGTGTAAGGATTATATAGCAGAGCCCCAGTAAGAATATTTTCACTGATTAGAAAAAAATTTCTATTTATCTTCACAAATGAATTTCATGGTACAGCAAGAAAAGTAAAAGATAATTCTTTGTACATATAAAGTCAGGTTACAGCCTTAAATCCATTAAGGTACGATCTGGAGCTGGGTGCAGTGGCTCATGCCTGTAATCCCAGTACTCTGGGAAGCCGAGGAGGTAGATTACCTGAGGTCAGGAATTTGAGACCAGCCTGGCTAACATGGTGAAACTAAAAATACAAAAAATAAGCCAGGCATAATCCCAGCTACTCGGGAGTCTGAGGCAGGAGAATCACTTGAACCCAGGAACCGGAGGTTGCAGTGAGCCGAGATCACGCCATTGCTCTCCAGCCTTGGCAGCAAGAGCGAACTCTGTCTCAAAAAAAAAAAAAGATAAGGTCTTATACGATGGCTCACACCTGTAATCCCAGCACTTTGGGAGACTGAGGTGGGAGCATTACTTGAGCCCTGGAGTTCTAAACCAGCCTGGGCAACGTAGAGAAACCCTGCCTCTACAAAAACTGCAAAAAATTAGCTGGGCATGGGTGGCACACATGTAGTCCCAGCTACCCGAAATATTGAGGTAGGAGGATCACTTGAGCCTGGGAGGTTGAGGCAACAGTGAGCTGTGATCGTGTCACTGTATTCCAGCCTGGGATGAGTGAGACCCTGTCTCCCCCACCAAAAAAAAAGGTCCATATACAAGTTTTCTAGACTGTATACTAATATCTGAATACTCAGTTGGAATCTAAATTTTTAGAAAGTACTACACACATCTTGGTTTTCTCTCCTGTTAGTATATTCATTATTTTATAATTTATTAAATGTGGGGGAAATAAGATTTTTTTATGTATTTGATTATATAAAATATATGTTAATATATAATACATAGTAAAACAAATTTTTGTAACATTTATAATTTGTAACATTTATAATTAACGTTTATAAGTATTTTTGTAACGTTTATTTATTTATTTATTTTGAGACAGAGTCTCGCTCTATCACCAGGCGTCAGGCTGGAGTGCAATGGCAGGATCTCAGCTCACTGCAGCCTCCGCCTCCTGGGTTCAAGCAATTCTCCTGCCTCAGCCTCCCGAGTAGCTGGGACTACAGGCACGCGCCACCATGCTCAGCTAACTTCTGTATTTTTAGTAGAGACAGGGTTTCACCATGTTGGCCAGGATAGTCTCGATCTCTTGACCTCGTGATCCACCCACCTTGGCCTTTCAAAGTGCTGGGATTACAGGCGTGAGCCACCGCGCCCGGCCTTGTAACATTTATTATTGCCACTGGTAATAATTTTTTAAGTGTAACAATATACTTGATCAATCTCTTATATGTATAAAATGATGGTGGTTAGTTGCTAAATTGAGACCTATTTAAAAAGTATTAAGATAACTTAATTCTCATGTTCTTAAACTGTTGCTAATTCATTAGAACTCATTTTCTTTTTCCTTTTCCTTATTTCAAGAAAGTTTCTTCTTTTTTTTTTTTTGAGATGGACTCTTGCTCTGTCACCTAGGCCGTAGTGCAGTGGCGTGATCTTGGCTCACTGCAACCTCCGCCTCCCAGGTTCAAGTAATACTCCTGCCTCAGCCTCCCAAGTAGCTATAGGTGCATGCCACCAAGGCTGGCTAATTTTTGTATTTTTAGTAGAGATGGGGTTTCACTGTGTTGGCCAGGCTAGTCTCAAACTACTGAATTCATGATCTGCCTACCGTTCAAAGTGCTAGGATTACAGGTGTGAGCCACTGTGCCCGGCAGAAATTTTCTTATTGAGCACTCCTATCATTGCTTCTTTGTTTTTTGAGACAGAGTCTTGCCGTGTCATCCAGGCTAGAGTGCAGTGGCACAATCACAACCCACCACAGCCTCCACCTGCCAGGCTCAAGGGGTCCTCCTACCTCAGCCTCCAAAGTAGCTGGGACCACACACACATGTCACCATATCCAACTAGAGTTTTTTTTTTCGTAGGTTTCCTCATGTTGCCCAGGTTGGTCTCAAACTCTTCATCTAAAGTGATCACCAGCCTTGGCCTCACAAAGTGCCAGGATTACAGGTGTGAGCCATCACACCCAGCCACCACTGCTTCTTTCTGAACATTTAGAATTCTCTCTTTGATCTGTTATCTTAGAACAGTGCTTTTAAGACCACAGGTTGTTATGACCCCATGTAGGTTGTGAAATTAACTTGATAATGAACTTTAATGGAATAGAAAATACTAGATAATATTCCATATAGTACAGGTGCATATTTAAATACATCTACTGGATTATGTGTATACTGGCTCTTAGTGTAAAGATACTTGGCCTTCCAACTTAGTATTTAATGCTATTGTAGATAAATACTCTAGTTTTACTTGTTTGTGTCATATCCCTTTTATGTTAAACCTCTCCCCTGCTCTGTGTGTGCTTTATTTATGTAACTTTGACTATATCTTTTTCTCATTGCCAATGCTTCTCTTAATCATCTTAGCATATCATTTTATGCTCTTCTCTATAATCCCCACTTACATCCTCTTTACATGCACAGAGGTGGCATTTTCAGAATCCTACCACTTCTCTCTATGGCTGCTACATCCATTTAAGTCCATGCTGCAGTCAGTTCTCGGTAGCCTTCTAACCGGTATTCCTGTTTACACTCTTCCCCCAAAGTGTTTTCACATAGCAGCCAGAGTGATCCTTCTGAAGTGTAAGTTAAGTCATTATCACCATATTATTAAAAATCCTCTAGTGACTTTACTCAGAGTGATTTCCAAAGTCTCATATTCTGGCACTGCCGCTGCATCTCCAAATCTTCCCTCATTTTCCTTATTCATTCTGCCGCTGTGTAAATTATGCACGCCTCCTTCCATCTCGGGTTTTTACTTCTTTTCTCTTTTTTAAAAAATTAATTTCCCTAAGATTTTTCATGAGTTGCTCCCTTGGTTTTGTTTTTTGTCCCCCTATCCCCCATCTCTGCTTAAATATCAACTTCTTTGAAGGCGTACTTGGTCAGCTTATCAGAGATCATTATCTATGTAAAATCGTGGCTCCCTCACCCTGCACTAGGTTCTCTTCATAGCACTTACCACTTCTCCTGTTGTATATGTTTTTGTTTGCCTGTATCTCTCTCCTCACTATGTTTCTATTTTGTTGACTACTGAATCTTCACTACTGAATCTTCACTGTTTAGAGTAGTTTCTGGCACATTTCAGGCTCTTAAATATTGAATAAATTCATGAATACACCCTCAAAGGGAAGAAAAGATGTGAAGTTGGTGGGGAGTAGGGATTAAATATGTAGTCTCTTTGCCAATTAAACTACACTGTCTCCATTTTTATTCTTTGATTATATAGCTATAAGAAAGTTTAAAAGCAAGTCCAAGAACATTTTTAAAATTTTTATTTTTTACTCTTTTAAACTGCGTACTCTGTGCTTCATTTCTAGTTACTTTCTTCACCCAAGGAAAATGTATTGAGTAGCTAAAATACCTACCTAAAATAAAATAGTTCTTTTTACTGTTTTTGCTAGTAGAATGGTGGAGGGCAGGGATCAGTAACTTATAAAACCATAGTTAAATTAAAAATGCATGGCCACGTACAGTGGCTCATGCCTGTAATGCCAACAGTTTGGAAGGCCAAGGTAGGAGGATCTCTGGGGGCTAGGAGTTTGAGGCTGCACTCAGCTTTTTGATGATGCCATTGCACTCTAGCCTGGGTGACAAGGTGAGACACTCTCTAAAACAATAATAAAATTTTAAAATTTTGAAATATGTGGCCACGCACGGTGTCTCAAGCCTATAATCCCAGCACTTTGGGAGGCAAAGGTGGGTGGATCACCTGAGGTCAGGAGTTTGAGACCAGCCTAACCAACATGGTGAAACCCTGTGTCTACTAAAAATACAAAATTAGCTGGGTATGGTGGCACATGCCTGTATCTCGCCTACTTGGGAGGCCGAGGGAGGAGAATAGCTTGAACTCAGGAGGCAGAGGTTGCATTGAGCCAGGATCACACCATTGCACTCCAGCCTGGGCAACAAGAGCGAGACTCCATCTCAAAAATGAACAAATATTTTGAAATATGTGATTTTATTATAGTATATTCTTAGAAACTGGGTTTCCATTTAAAATCTCATTTTCTGGTTTGTGTCTTTTCCCTCCTTTTTTTAGGAAGAAAAAAGAGGCAATTGACCCCTTACTTTTCAAGTATAAGGTGCAACCCACTAAAAAAGAATTATATGAGTCTGCTATTGTTAAAGCAACACAAATCAGGTAAAACTCACTATCTTCTCTATAGTAGTTTAGAGTAGAATAATTATGTATGTTGGATTAAGAAGGTCTGATGTAGAACAAATGGAAAGTACTGTGATTGCTTTCCTTTTTAAAAATAAATGTACACTTACATGTTCATAGACTGATTAAAATAAATCCTAAGAATCCTGATGGAGGCCAGGCGCAGTAGCTCATATCTGTAATCCTAGCACTTTGAGCGGCCAAGCCAGGAGGATTGCTTGAGGCCAGGAGTTTAAGACCAGCCTGAACAATGGGGCAAGACCCTGTCTCTATTTAAAAAAAAAAAATCCTAATGGACTTCTTGAGCCCATTGTTGAGATGAGTAACTAACCCCAAATAGTCTTCTATCTAAAGAATTAAAAAGGATCCTGTTTATGAAGTACTTTTCGTGAGATAACTCAGTTTTGTAACTCTAATGATGGTGCCCAGGCTGATTTCAATTTTTAAGAGAATTTTAATGATTATAACTGTAGGAGTAATAATCTGATTTTCTAAAATTTGGTTTACTCTCTGTAGCATATTTTCCTTAAAGTTTGTTTTCTAAGTGGCTCCTAAATGACAAATGCATATTCTCTTTTTGTAGTAGACTTTTTAATAGTAGATTCACTCATTTATAACTTCCTACATAAATACCTCTGGAAGTTTCCTGTGACTTCTACATTAATACTGTTAGAAGATGAAGTGTCCTTTGATTCCTAAGCTTGAAATTCAGGTTGTAAATTTACAGAGATTATGGAGTTTGGGTTGAACTCTTTGATGCTATCACGACCCTCTTTCACTTCCTTGCCCCCTGTAGCCGGAGAAAACACCTATTTTCTCGTGATAAACTAAAGCTTTTTCTGAAGCAACACTGTGAACCACACGATGGAGTCATTAAAATAAAGGTAATCAAATAATGAAATTATTTGTTGGAAGACAGAAAAGAATATGGGTAGTGTTATAACATTGCTGAAATGTTATTTCAAAGATGATTAAAGATTGCTCTCTTTTATCTAGACCCTATTTTTAGTACTTTATTTATTGCATTAATTACTATTTTTAGAATTTCTAGAATTGCTAGGTGGTTCAGTTACTACCACTTATAGAAAAGATCAATAAGGACAGTTGAAAATAGAAAATTTTGAAACAGAAAAGTTTATCAGGTGGGGCAACTATAGCTTCCTAATACCTGTAGTGTGGTTTTGGCTTGCAAAGAATAGATAGATTCAAAGAACAATGCTAAACAGAGCCTGGTAGGTGAGAGAACAATGTATAATAAAAAGAGCATTGGCTGGGCACAGTGGCTCACGCCTGTAATCCTTGTACTTTGGGAGGCCAAAATGTACATATTGTTTCAGCCCAGGAGTTTGAGACCAGCCTGGACAACATGACAAACCCTGTATCTGCAAAAATTACAAAAATTAGCTGGGTATGGTAGTGGGTGACTGTAGTCCCAGCTACTTAGGAAGCTGAGGTAAAGGATCACCTGAGCCTGGGGAGGTCAAGGCTGCAGTGAGCTGTGATTGTACCACTGCACTCCAGCATGGACAACAGAGTGAGACCCTATCTCAAAATAATAATAAAAGTATCATGCTAATACTAAGCAGACAGATTATATTTTATTAATAGCCATTAAGAGAGGAAAAAGTCAACTTTTAGAGATTTCACATTGCACACTAAGTAAAAAGTTAAGTGGTAAAACTCAAAGCAATTTTTAAAAATGCAAAATACTCAACTCTCATTAGGATAAACACACACTAAGTAAAAGAGCAGCAGAATGGAGCCTCATGTGATGGTGTGTGCCTGTATTCCCAGCTACTCTGAAGGCTGAGGTGGGAAGGATCACTTGAGCCTGGGATTTCAAGTCCAGCCTGAGCAACGTAGCAAGATCCTCCTCTCTCTCTCTCTCTCTCTCTCTCTCTCTCTCTCTCTCTCTCTCCTCTCTCTCTCTCTCTCGTCACAAACTGTTACCGCAGCTGGAGTGGAGTGGCACAATCTTGGATCACTGCAACCTCCGCCTCCTGGCTTCAATCAATTCTCCTGCCTCAGCCTGTCGAGTAGCTGGGACTACAGGCATGCACCACCACGCCCAGCTAATTTTTCTATTTTTAGTAAAGACAGGGTTTCACCATGTTGGCCGGGCTGGTCTTGAACTCTTGACCTCGGTTGATCCACCTGCCTCAGCCTCCCAGAGTGCTGTGATTACAGGCATGAGCCACCACACCCGGCCTGATCCTCTGTCTTGAAAAAAAAAAAGGGCAGGAACAACACACACCTGAGGCTCATCAGAAGGTGAGAGGAGGGAGAGGATAGGGAAAAATAACTAATGGTCACTTGGCTTAAAACCTAGGTGATAAAGTAATCTGCACAACAAAACCCCATGAGACACATTTACCTATGTAACAAACCTGCAAATGCACCCCTGAACTTAAAAGTTTAAAAAGCCAATAGAATGGGTTAGAGAGATGTATGTGTTTGCCACAAATCAGCTCCTGCATGTGTAAGATTTGTGCATTTCACTGTATATAAATGTTTAAAAAGAAGAGAAACTTAAAAAGAATGAGTTTATGTGAAAAGTTAACATTTCACATCTCTAGAGGCAAGATTGATAAAAATGGATACTTCATTAACTATTAGAATAATAAAGTTAAGTCTAACTCAAAAGAAATGAAATAAATTTTAATGGTAAACATGATGAGGTACTCAGGAGAAATAGAAAAAAAAATGACAAGGATGAGATCGAGCATAAACATAGGTTTTAAAATGTCATGCATAAGTGAGCCAAGATCACAACACTGCACTCCAGCCTGGGCAACAGAAGGAGACTCTCATCTCAAAAAAAACAGTCATGCATAGATTTCAAGGGCAAGCACTGGAGGAAAAATAGCTTGAGTAACAATGAAGAACTCAAATTAGCTAGAAAAACATAACTACCCCAGTAGGAAAATGGTCAAATAAATATGATTAAAAATCACAGTGGATGAAATAAAAAAACTTGAAAATGTAAGAGTCATCTGAAAAATAAATATGCTTACATTTAAAAAAAATTATGTATCTGCCTTGTTACGATTCAGTTTTGCTCTGACTATAGCATTGATATCAGGTAGCCATATTAAATGATGCTTACAAAAAGTTTTAATGATTTAGATACTTGTGATAAATGGGTAGAACAGTGCCTGGCACTTGGTGGATAATCAATATATGCGAATAGTTGTATACGTATATTGTAAACAGCCAGTTGGCTAATTCCTCTTAATTTACAAAGATTTCAATGAGCAAAGAAGACTCACTTGGAAGATGGTGATAAAAGACATCAGCAAGTATTTTGCCAAGGAAAAAGTCAATGAACATGGAAAGAAGCTCAACTTTACTTAATAAATAAATGGAAATTAAGGTCACAATAAACATTTTTCACTTAGAGTGTAATAGAAGATTATTAATGGATATGCTGGTGTATTAATCCATTCTCACACTGCTATAAAGATATCTGAGACTGGGTAACTTAGAAAAGAGGTTTAATCAACTCGTGGTTCTGTGGGCTATACAGGCTTCTCCTTCTGGGGAGGCCTCAGGAAACCCACAGTCAGTGCCGAAAGCAAAGAGAAAGCAAGCACATCTTCACATGGCTGACAGGAGAGAGAGTGTGTGAAGTGGGAGGTGCTGTGCACTTTCAAACAAGCAGACCTCATGAGAACAGCAAGGGGGAAGTCCACCCCATGATTCAGTCACCTCCTATCAAGCCCATCCTCTAACACCGGGAAGTATAATTCCACATGAGATCTGGGTGGGGACACAGAGCCAAATCATATCAGCACAATACTTTGTGAGCGAGCACATAAAGTTTGATAACCAGTTTTAGTGAGCATAGACTGCCGTTAGAATCTACAACTACACAAAAATGTGGGTCTTGTGTATTGTGTGTATGAATTAGGCACTTTGGTGATTCATGTATTAAAACCTATTTGGCCTTTTTGAAGAAACCACCCATGTGCTTTATATTTATATTCGTATTAAAGGTGCAGTTCTGTAGACAATTACATAATTCTATTCTGTAGATAATTCTGTTATCCCACATAATTCAGAGGTTATGTGGGATGAAATATGATCATTTTAATGAAATCTTCTTTAATGTGAAATTTTGATAGATTCTTGATTTATTATCATGGCCAGAACTGGTTGAATTTTAGGTGTTTAAAGCTGTGCTCTACCTACAAAAATAATTATACACAAAATACCTTTTTTTGTTTTGTTAACTTTTTATATTTTGTATCATTTTTTCTCACACATTTCTTGAAAGGAATTTCTGTAAGTGGCATTTGCTTTCATTCACTTGTTTGTTTTGAGAGGAATAATGAGAATCTTGGTCATTAGGTAAAAAATAACAAAAAGTCTAGGGTTATACATGAATAAAAGGTAAGCAAGACTGGGTGCAGTGGCTTATGCCTGTAATCCAAGCACTTTGGAAGGCCAAGGAGGGAGGATCACTTAAGGTCAGAAATTCAAGACCAGCCTAGCCAACATGGTGAGACCCTGTCTCTACTAAAAACACAAAAATTACTGAGGTGTGGTGGTGCGCACCTGTAATCTCAGCTACTCAGGAGGCTGAGGCAGGAGAATCACTTGAACCTAGGAGACAGAGGTTGCAGTGTGCCAAGATCATGCCACTGCACTCTAGCCTGGGTGACAGAGCAAGACTCTGTCTCAAAATAAATAAATACATAAATAAATAAAATTTTAAATTTTAAAAAGGTAAAGTATAGATACAAGGTAAGGAGAGAAAGTCTTGGATTTAGTAATTATTACAGAACCACACCGTTTCTGGGAAGAATGAGTTATTCTGAACTTAAATTCTTTGTTTAAACCTTATAGGAATTTTCAAATATTCCTGCTTTTATCAATACTAGAGGGATGTAATGGGAAATTTGATACATTAAGTATTTAAGTTACTATTCTGCCATGGGAGGAAAATCTAAATGAATGTTCAGCATTTGGGAATGATTAAGAAAAATTTCTTGGGTTAATACAGTGAATTTTTACCGTTAAATATATAGATTGATTACTCATTTACATAGTAAATCTCAGACAAAATTAGTGAAAGCAAAACAGATTACTGAATAATATAAATGTAATTTTGAAATACAGGAAACAGTACAACCATTCTTGAGATATTTTATGGTAATTATTGAATTGTGGTTTTTCTGGTAAGGCTAATGAATTATATTGTGAAGGAAGGATTGGTGAAACCAACTAAAATGTATTTTGCTACACAATAATGCATAAAACTCTAATATTTTTATCCTGATCTTTTAACAGCATTAATAGTGGCCATATGACATGTTAGGGCATATCTGTATATTGTTTACTAATGTGTTATTATTGTACCCTATGTCTTTGTTTTATTAAGGAATCATCTCTTTCAATGTACAAAATAGCAGAACAAGATTTTTCTTATTTCTTCCCTGATGATCCACCCACATTTATCTTCAGTCCTGCTAACAGACGAAGAGGAAGACCTCCCAAACGAATACCTATTAGTCTGGTAAGTAGATAATTGATTAAAACTACATTTTCACTGTTAATAAAACTATATTCAGAATCAAGAAGTATGTGTGTCTCCCCTCACATTCATAGCTTAGAAGAAGAAACCCATTACCTCACCAAAAAATATGTGAGTATGTACTGTATATTGATAACTGCTCAGTAGTGAAGCTTGTAGAGGTTTCAAGTGTGAATTAGATACGACCTTCATACCATAGGGATTTTATACCAAAGTGGAAGCAAACCTATAAGCAATTACTGAAATGTAAAGCAGGGAATAAACTTTGGAATTGAAGTGTAAAATAAAGAGCAATAAATTCTGACTGGAGGAAGTTATAGGGGGCTTTAAAAAAAACAACAATGCAGCTGGGCACAGTGGCTCTTGCCAGTAATCCCAGCACTTTGGGAGACTGAGGTGAGTGGACATTTAAGTCCAGGAGTTCCAGACTAGCCTGGCCAACATAGCAAAACTCTGTCTCTACTCAAAATACAGGAGTCTGAGGCACAAGAATTGCTCAAAGCTGGGAGGCAGAGGCTCAAGTTGCTGTGAGCCAAGATCACACCACAGTGCACTTTAGCCTGGGCAACAAAGCCAAGACTTAGTCTAAAAAACTTTTTCAAAACTACACAAATTAATTAGGTTAGAGACATTATTCTTAGAAGAAATAAAAAATAAATACCTGACATTGTTTAACATTGGCCAAAAGAATTTTTCTGGTATATCTTTTTTCTGCATCTTTTTTATTTAATATTTATACCATCTAGTTTGTAAAGTAAGCTGAAAGTTTTAAGTTTTTTGTTTGCTTTTCTAATATATTTTTTAAGGCTCTTTCTATATACTACCATTTTTTCCTGAGATATACTTGTAATAATTTATAGATTTACACAGTTAACTCATGTTCTGTTTATTACTGAGATTAGAGTTATTAATAGTTCAGTTATACTTTTTTGTTTTTTGAGATGGAGTCTCACTCACTCACCCATGCTAGAATGCAGTGACATGGTCTTGGCTCACTGCAACCTCCACCTCCTGGGTTGAAGCAGTTTTTTTGCCTCAGCCTCCTGAGTAACTGGGACTACAGGTGCGTGCCACCATGGCTGGCTAATTTTTGCATTTTTAGTAGAGATGGGGTTTCACCATATTGGCGAGGATCATCTCAAACGCCTGACCTCAAGTGATCTTTCCGCCTCGGCACCCAAAATTCTAAGATTACAAGCGTGAGCCATCTGTTGTACCCTTCCCAGTTATGCTTTAGAATAAAAATTCATTTTAGACTGAGCACGGTGGCTCACTTTGGGAGGTTGAGGTGAGCAGACCATTTGAGGTAAGGAGTTCAAGACCAGCCTGGCCAACATGGAAAAACACCATCTCTACTAAAAATAAAAAAATTTAGCTGGGTGTGGTGGCACATGCCTGTAATCCCAGCTACTTGGGAGGCTGAGGCAGAAGAATCACTTGAGCCTAGGAGGCGGAGGTTGCAGAGAGCTGAGATCATACCATTGCACTCCAGCCTGGAGGGTAGAGCGAGATTCTGTCTCAAAAAAAGAAAATCATTTTAGTATAAAGAAAATGTAATTGGTGAAAGTTTTAAATTTTTTTCTTCTTATTACTGTAAGAACCAGGCATACTATTTTGGTTTGTTTTTTAGGAGGACAATATTGCTAATAAACAGATTCTTGCAAGTTATAGGAACAAAGCTACTAAAGAAAAAGATAAACTTTTGAAACAAGAAGAAATGAAGTCACTGGGTGAGTTTTAACATTCTTTCCAAAAACTGATTAGGAGTAAGAAAGAATATTTCTCTGTGCCTGATTGGGGGATGTTTCTGACATGGCATGTTTCTGGTTTATTTTATTTTATTTTTTTGAGACAGAGTGTTGCTTTGTCGCCTGGCTGGAATGCAGTAGCTTGATCTCGGCTCACTGCAACCTCCGACTCTCTAGTTCAAGCGATTCTCTTGCCTCAGCCTCCGGAGTAGCTGGGATTACAGGCACACACCATCATGCCCAGCTAACTTTTTTTGTATTTTTTTTTTTAGTAGAGACGGTGTTTCACCATGTTGACCCGGGTGGTCTCGATCTCCTGACTTGGTGATCCACCCACCTCGGCCTCCCAAAGTGCTGGGATTATGGCGTGAGCCACCACACTCGAGCCACCATGCCCAGCCTGGTTTATTGTTTTGAAGTGCAGTTATTTTTTCTACCAGAAAACTATTGTTTATTTGTTTGTTTGCTTGTTTTACAAATAAGACTGCTTCGTCTCTTAAAATGATATTTCATGGTCTAGCATATTCCCTATTAAATTGCTTAGTGCTAGATTAAGCAGAAGTTTGAGTTTCCAGGGCTTGCAAACTGGGGCTATTTTGTTTGATTCATACAGCCTTTTAAAACATTGCTTCCCAAACTTGAATATACATACGAATCACTTGGGGATCTTGTTAAAATGAAGATTCTAAATTAGTAGATCTGGTGGGGGAAATGAGATTCTGCATTTTTAACAGGGTGATGATGACCTTGCTGCTGGTCTTCAGATCACACTTTGGGTATTGGGGCTTTCAAAGGCAGCAATATGTTTGTCCCAGTACTGTAGTTTGTCTTAAACTTACCCAGTTTGCTTTTCCTATTTTAATCACCTGCTGGCTCCCTCTAGGAATTTTAAGAGTCTACTAATCTCATTTAACCTAAACTATTTCAAGGATTCTGTTATATATATTTTTTAAAAGCCAACTGTTATTTTTTTGTTTGTATACAGTTCTAAGTTTGATTTTTCTCCATAGCTTTTGAAAAGGCCAAATTAAAAAGAGAAAAAGCAGATGCTTTAGAAGCGAAGAAAAAAGAAAAAGAAGATAAAGAGAAAAAGAGGGAAGAATTGAAAAAAATTGTTGAAGAGGAGAGACTAAAGAAAAAAGAAGAAAAAGAGAGGCTTAAAGTAGAAAGAGAAAAGGTATTCATTTGAGTATATTAGCTATATTCTATATATATGGTAACATTACATATCTACATCCATGGATGATTTTCAAATGCTTTTACTACTTTAATTCACATTTATGAATGTTCATAGAAAGCTAATAAACAAAATGGGTTTATCTCCCTTTTGCTTTGGAAAATTTAACATGCCTTAACACCTCACTTAAAACCTCTTTTAGAATGCAGTTCTAAATGATTTCATTGTTTAGACTTCCGATTTAGAGAAAATGATATATGTAAAACTTTAAGAGGTAAAATACACAATTTGAAAAATAAAATAGGCCAGGCATGGTGGGTCATGCCTGTAATCCCAGCACTTTGGAAGGCCACAGCAAGCAGATCGCAAGATCAGGAGTTCAAGACCAGCCTGGCCAGCATGGTGAAACCCTGTCTCTACTAAAAATGCAAAAATTAGCCAGGCATGGTTGTGTGCACCTATAATCCCAGCTACTCGTGAGACTGAGGCAGGAGAATCACTTGAACATGGGAGACAGAGGTTGCAGTGAGCTGAGATTGTGCCATTGCACTCCAGCCTGTGCAACAGAGTGAGACTTCATCTCAAAAATAAATAAACAAATAAAAAGAAAATAAATTTTATAACAAGAATGTATTACTGTGTTCTTGTCCTATTTGAAAAATAAGGTATAATAGTGTTTCAGCAAATCTTTGATTGTGGTCTTCAGTGGTACATATTCCTTATAGAATTCTATAGCTGGTTTCCTCCAAAGTCAGTCATTTTCAGATTTCTTGGGATATTCACAAGCAGCCTTAGAGGATCATGTTATATGCTGTGCTCATTTTAGTTGTCTGTAGTGTCCCTTGAATGTTTTTCAAATAGGCCATGGATGTGGTGTAGGAGGTCTAATATAAGTTTACTCCAGAAAACGTAGAGGACAGAAAAATCACCTGAAATCTGATGGTAACATTTAGAGATAGAATTAACACTTTTTTTTTTTTTTTTGAGATGAAGTATCACTCTGTCACCCAGGCTGAAGTGCAGTGGCTTGATCTGTGTTCACTGCAACCTCTACCTCCCAGGTTCAAGCAATTCTCCTGCGTCGGCTTCTCAAGTAGCTGGGATCAGAGGTGCCCACCACCACACCAGGCTAATTTTTGTATTTTTAGTAGAGACGGGGTTTCACCATGTTGGCCAGGCTGGTCTTGAACTTCTGACCTCAAGCCATCCACTGCCTCAACTTCCCAAAGTGCTAGGATTACAGGCATGAGCCACCATGCCTGGCCAGGGATAGAATTAACACTTTGATTCATTTATTTCTAGTCTTTATTCTGTGCCTTAAAAATATGGATTATTCACCATTTAAAAATTTATATTTTTTTCATCTAACATCATGAACATTCTTTCATGTTATTAAATAATTTTAAGTGGAATTTTTAATGACTGTATAACTCATTAAATAGTTACAGCTAGGTGCTTTACAATTTTTTGCTCATAAATGATACTGCTGTGTTCAAATTTCTGAATAAAGTCTTCTTTTTTTTTGGACTATGTCCCAGGATAAATGTGTAGAAGTAGAATAAATCAAAGAGTAAGAATATTTTAAAACTTTGTATACATACACATAGTGAAGTATTTCCCAACCATGTGCTTATTTACACTATTAGCAACAATGAATTAGAATGCTAATCTTACTAGATCCTATAAGAATTATTTCTGAGGTTGGGGGTGGTTAACTAACTTAAGCAGACTGTTCAAATCACAGTTAAGTTCTGTAACTAGGCATTTTATATTGAAATCTGTTTACCTCTGTGTTCCTAATTTCAAAGAAGAGAATAACATAATATATTAAATATACTTAATGGAAAATAATAGTGAAATATTTTATTTACACTACTTTATTAAAGACATTTAGCAGTTAATCTTGCATTTTTTTCAAATGCCAGAATTAAAAAGTAAGGGCTTCAGAAGACCAAGTGAGTAAGAGAAATAGCCTGAATTACAAGAGAAGTCCATCTATTCTAATATTGTTGCTTTTAATTATTGTTCCCTCTTTGTGTCTTTAGGGTGTTACCAGATTTAAATGAATCTTGAAAATAATAAATGTATTACAAATATAAGGGGAAGTTTCATTTTAGGTAGTGTAATAATTTATTTTGTCAGGATCTTACTGATTTGAAGTAGAAGGAAAGCTATAGAGCTGCCCAGGCTGGAGTGTAGTGGCACGATCTCAGCTCACTGCAACCACCTCCCCCTGGGTTTAAGTGATCCTCCTGCCTCAGCCTCCTGAGTAGCTGGAATCACAGGTGGGTGCCACCCTGCTTAGCTAATATATATTTGTATTTTTAGTAGAGATGGAGTTTTGCCATGTTGGTCAGACTGGTCTCAAACTTCTGACTTCAAGTGATCCACCTGCCTTTGCTTCCCAAAGTGCTCGGATTACAGGTGTGAGCCACTGCACTCAGCCCATTTTCAGTCTTTACAGCATTATTTTGATAGGTATTATTTTGATCAGTGGTTCTAAAACTTTAGCATGTATTAAAAACCACCAGAAAGGCATGCTAGAATACCAGTTTCTAGGTCCTAACCTAGTTACTGCTTCAGTAGGTCTGGGGTAAGATCCAAGTATTTGCAATTCTAACAGGATCTCAGGAGATGCTCATGCTGCCGTATAAATTTCTTACATGAATTGTTACTAACTTTTAAAAATCTTTAGGAAAGAGAGAAGTTACGTGAAGAAAAGCGAAAATATGTGGAATACTTAAAACAGTGGAGTAAACCTAGAGAAGATATGGAATGTGATGACCTTAAGGTATAAACATGTTATGTGATGTTTGGCACACATAAGTTTTATATGCCATATGTGGCTTTGCTGATGAAATCATTCTTTTATTTAGTAGCAGCCTCTTTTCTTTATATTTAACGGAGAGGAAATAGCTAGTTAAGCAAATGTTCACACTTAGAATTCCAAGGTAGCATTGTTTGTGTTTTATAACCAGCTTTTATAATGATTCTTATTCTGTAGAAATAATTGGTCAGTTTGTGTGATCCTTAATAATCCAAAAACCACTGGTGCCAGGCAGGCATTTAGTTTGATTGCTAGGTAAGGACTCTGCCTATTTCCAGAAATGGCAAAAGTGTCCAAATCAAACTCATTCAACTTGATATATAAAGAACAATTTCTAAATCAGTAGATGGTAGATTATGTTTCAGATCATAAGGAGATACGACATTGAAGGTAGATTTCAAGCTGATTTGACTTCAGAATGTGGGTTAAGAGACTCTTTCTAGGAAATACAGTCAGAAATCCACCTCAGCCTAAAGTTATGTTCTTAGTTTGAGGAAGAAAAATGTTCCTTTCTCCCAATCCTTTCTCAGGAACTGTGACTTAGTAAAGTGGGAATAAGTTCAGGACAATCATAATTTTAGAAGTTTCAAAGGCAGTTGTGATAAACAGCCAGAGTTGAGAACCAGTAGCCTACAAAGAGTAATTCTTAATAGTTAGGTAAAAAGTATGTCATCTCTACCTTTTAAGTTTTCCTGTTCTTGGGTTCAAATAATTATATAAGTTGTTTAATTTTTCAGGAGCTTCCAGAACCAACACCAGTGAAAACTAGACTACCTCCTGAAATCTTTGGTGATGCTCTGATGGTTTTGGAGTTCCTTAATGCATTTGGGGAACTTTTTGATCTTCAAGATGAGTTTCCTGATGGAGTAACCCTAGGCAAGTGCTCTAGTTATCTATTACTACGTTATAGTTCATCCTAAAATTAGTGACTTTAAAAAAACAAGCCATCTCTTAAAGTTCTGTGGGGTCACTGGAGTCGGAATCTCTCTGAAGGCTTGTCTGACTAGATGTTCAAAATTGCTTCTTCTCACACAGGTCTGATGCGTCGGTCCTCTTCATGTGGCCTCTCATTTCATCAGAGTATCTCATACTTACGTGACACCTGAGGGCTCTAAGAAGCAAGAAGCAGAAACTGCTAGCCCTCCTAAAGCCTAGGTCTGGAATTGGCACAGCCTTACTTCTGCCACATTCCATTGGTCAGAGCAGTGAAAGGCCACCTTGGGATTCAGTGGGGTGGTGGGTGGAATAGATTCCACTTCTTGAGCAGGGAGTGGTATGTGTGTGTTTGCAGGCAGGTTATTGCCGACCATTTTTGTAATTCTCTTTGGCCTGTGTACTTACGTACTTTTACTTTGTATAAACATTTATAATAGAGTTTACTATAAGGAGAGATTTGGATCAAATTTTGAATTTTTGGCTATCTCCACATGGTAAAATAATTTTCTTAAAATCCATATAGAATCTTTGAAATAGAGAATTATAATGCCACTCTTATTTTAATAAAAGTATATTCTTCAGGAGGGCTTTCAAATTATTTTATTTCTCCTTATGAGCTAGATGAGGCAAGAATCATTGTGCCTTATAGATCAAGGAGGTTTAAACCATGCTGGTTTAGGTAAGAAGTTTAGGCGAGATGAATTAGATAAGAAACATTTATTTATGACTTAGATACAATATTAGGATTAAAACCTAATGCTGATAATGACCTCTCCTATGCACTATTTGCACATAGCCCTCAAGAACAGTGGCACAATAACAAATATTTGCATTGTTATTCAGATTCAAATAAAATTATAATCTTAAAAATGATCCTGTAATCCTAGCACTTTGGGAGGCTGAGGTGGGTGGATCACCTGAGGTCAGGAGTTCAAGACCAGCCTGGCCATCATGGTGAAACCCCATCTTTTAAAAAAAAAAAAAAAAAAATCTTTAATTCCTGCCTTAAATTTAAATTTAGATGAAATATGTTGATCTTTTGAGGCTATTTTGACTTACTTGAATGAGGTGATTTTGGCTTATGATTTTATTGTAATCATTATAAATTGTTTCTTATTTTGGCTTGGATAATACTTGGCTATACTTTCATAAATATATGCTTAAGAAAATAGTTACACATACTATTGTTGATTAAATGTTTATTATTTCAGTAGAGTTGTTTTTCTGTACATGAACAGAACTTTAAATTCATTTTAAACATTTTATTCACAGAAGTATTAGAGGAAGCTCTTGTAGGAAATGACAGTGAAGGCCCACTGTGTGAATTGCTTTTTTTCTTCCTGACTGCAATCTTCCAGGCGATAGCTGAAGAAGAAGAGGAAGTAGCCAAAGAGCAACTAACTGACGCTGACACCAAAGGTCAGAGTTGAACATTATTGCTGATTGAACCATAGTAGCTTTGTAGTGAAACTAATTTTTAAAGGCTATTTTTAAATTAAGTTGGCTTTTATGCTTATAATATATAGTTGTTCAGGTTACCTGATGTTAAATCATATGCTAACAACATACTGATTGTTTTATAAAAAATTTGTTTTACTATAACCTGTGTCTGACAACCTTAAAGATATTTTCCCTTAATCTATCTTACTTTTATTTCTTTAGACTTTTTTTATGATTTAGGAGCATTAGAGATTTCATTGACCAGTATCTGTAATTACAAGAGATTCTGCTAAATAGCACTATAACACTGATTTTTTTTTTTTTTTTTGCCCCCACCTAAGGATATACTATTTTTTTGAGATGGAGTTTCACTCTGTCACTAGGCTGGAGTGCAGTGGCACAGTCTTGGCTCACTGCAACCTCTGTCTCCTGGGTTCAGGCAATTCTAGCTCAGCCTCCCAAGTAGCTGGGATTACGGATGCCTGCCACCACGCCTGGCTAATTTTTGTATTTTTTTAGTAGAGACAGGGTTTCACTGTGTTGGCCAGGCTGGTCTCGAATTCCTGACCTCATGTGATCCACCCGCCTCAGCCTCCCAAAGTGCTGGGATTACAGGCGTGAGCCACTGTGCCTGGCCAGGAAATACTTTAATTGTAATTAATACTTTAAAATGAAAATACTACTGCTGATTTTAGTTTAGATCTGACAGTTTTTACATCAGAGTTAAGTAAAATTTTACTTTTTTATTTTACTTATTAGTTTGAACTGGATAATTTGCTTTTAAGTTCTGTACACTCAAATATCCAGAGTCAATGTATGGTATTTGTTAGTATAGGAATAGTTCTTGGGGCAAGCCCTTTCATATTTTTAAAATAGTATGTTCATAATTTTGTTTAGTGTTTACTTCAGTCAGAGGAAGTGTTGAGCATTTCTATTAAGAGATTGATTTGGCCTCCTGAATAATACCCTGAACTTTGCCATATATGAGATTTAGGACCAGAAATGTGATTAAACAATACTCGAGTGTGTTGCATAAAAATTCACAATAAGAAAGAACTGTTAGGAGACATCTTCATAAGAGAATATTGGTACAAAAAGATGGGACATTCTTCCAGTCATATAGTTTTGTTAGCCTTAGATAATTCAAGCTCATCTTCCTTTATGCCTGGTCTCTGAAGCAACATGATATTGAGGAGTATGCATCCGATATTTGTTGCCTTTTGATTTTACAACCCGAGTTTAAGCAAAATATATTCTCTAGCTTGAGTGCTAACCACCATAGGTCCCTTATTAAGACCATATTAAGCAATATGACCCCTATTGTCATCTCAGATAATTTAGTCAATTAAATGATAATTCTTTTAGCTATTATATTTATTAATGGCCAACAACGTTATAGGGTTATTGATCAAATTCTAACAAGACATAAAGCTGTATTTAATTCCAGATTTGAAGCAAATGAATTTTGTAGTTTTGGAAGATAAAAGTGAAGTAAAAAAGAAACGGTATGGGAAAATTGGCTAGTATAGAGGAAAAATATATAAGCAATGGTTGGTGTTTGAATTGCCATTACACATTTTTTTATGAGATGAAGTCTCACTCTTTTGCCCAGGCTGGAGTGCAGTGGTGTGATCTCGGCTCACTGCAGCCTCTACCTCCTGGGCTCAAGCAGTTCTCCTGCCTCAGCCTCTTGAGTAGTTGGGATTACAGGTGCGCACTACCACACCCAACTAATTTTTGTATTTTTAATAGAGACAGGGTTTCACCATGTAGGTCAGGCTGGTTTCAAACTCTTGACCTTGTGATCTGCCCGCCTCGGCCTCCCAAAGTGCTGGGATTACAGGTGTGAGCCACCACGCCCTGCCCACTGTTACACTTTCATGATTGATCTGTGAGTTTTTTTAATAACTATTCTCTATATAGGACTATGTATAAATATAAGATGTATCTCGCTAAGTAAGTATTAGCCACTAAATAAAAGTTTTAATGCTCTGTTTAAAAATACTTAGCCTAGGCAACATAGTGAGACCTCATCTCTACAAAAAATAAAACAAGGCTGGGCATGATGGCCCATGCCTGTAATCCCAGCATTTTGGGAGGCTGAGGATCACTTGAGGTCAGGAGTTGGAGACCATCCTGACCAACATGGTGAAACCTCATCTCTACTAAAAATACAAAAATTAGCCAGGTATAGTGGCGCAGGCCTGTAATCCCAGCTACTTGGGAAGCTGTGGCAGGAGAATCCTTGAACCCGGGAGGCAGAGGCTGCAGTGATCTAAGATCGTGACTGCACTCCAGCCTTGGCAATAGAGGGAGACTGTCTCAATCAATCAATCAGTCAGTAAAAGCTAGGTGTAGTGGTGCATCCCTATAGCCCCAGCTACTTGGGAGGCTGAGGTGGGAGGACTGCTTGAGCCTGGGAGTTTGAGGCTGCAGTGATCCGTGATTGTGCCACTGTACGCCATCCTGGGACACAGCGAGACCCTATCTCAAAAGAAATTTAAAAAAAGAAAATACTTAAATGTTAGGGAGGAAAAAAAAATTAGGTCTGGCATTTTTCACTCTTTTCTCACTTCCCTATTATTTATTATTGGCCACATTTTACATGGTTACTGAAGATCACATAGCTAATAAGTGATGTAAGAGACTACGCATTATTTCATTTAATTTTCATACTACTCTTGTGTGGTAGGTATTATTTTCTGCATTTTACGTTTAAAGAAAATGAGGCTTAGTTTGAAGAAACATGGCTAATAAGGAAATGTTGGGATACAAGCTCAATCAGTCTGATCTAGAGACTCATTACAACTGTGCTATATTGCTTCATAATATGATAAAGTAGTTGAAATTTTGAATATTTGTTTCTCTGGCATTGCCTGTAAAATTATGTCTTTGAGAAGATCTAATTTCTTTGGCCCTTGGTCTCCCTGTTTTTATATCAAACCTGAGAGATTCTGACTAGCAATTTAAAAAATCTTATATATAATACATCAGTTCCTCTCTTTAGTTTTATATCATGAAAGTATGGGAACAAGAGCATCCTCTTTATATAGAATAGTTTTGTGTATTTGTTGGAATGTCATTGTCTAGTGTTAGAATTATAATCACCTAATTCTAGATTATGATTATAATAAATGTATCTGTTGCAAATAGTCATAAAACACTGGTTACAGTTTTGCTGCATTCTGTTGGTGTGATATACCCAAGTGACTGTCACACTAAGCAAATCCTAGCATGATATTTATAATTTCTTAAGGATGCCATATGATAGATAAAGAACTAAAGAATATATTTTAATATATTTTACTTTATTTAACACAATTAAAAATAGATTTCTTTGGCTTTTCATTTCCTAAAGGCCTTTTTATAGCCTTTGACCTAGGAAATTATAACTTTCTAGATGGTATAGGTTGAACGTGGTGATTGCTGCAGAAAGAGAGCCAACACACTTTTACGTTGTATCTAGGACTGTTGTTAATTTTGGAGTGCTCATTAATTAAGTTTGTTTGGCTTTATGTGGAGAATGAACATTGAGGAAATTTTAGGTCTAGGATTTTCCTGCTACAGAAAAATATGATATCTGTCATTTGGTCTAGATTAAGTCTGGTAGGAATGACTTTTTGCATGTATGCAAATTTTATAGATAGCTTCTCCTCTGTGGCCCTATGTATGCTTTAAATGCCATGAAATTGTTGATGATTGTAATCAGATACAATCCCAGAGCTGCTTTTTTCCTTTAGTAAAGGACTGTTCTCTAAGGTTAATTTTGTCAAACTATGAACTTTGGTAGGGGAGTCATATAGTAGAAAGCTAAAGAACCACAGAAGCAGATTAGCCTAGTGATTCTCAAACTCTAATCCAAGGCACCCTATAGTTGTTCAGAAATTGTTCAGTGCCACTGCAGGAGAGTTGGAAAGATGAAAAGGCAGAATCCTCATGTCCATATCTCACTTTAACAAGAAATCTCTTTTATATTGAACTTTCAATAAATATATTTTGTTGAAGAATTTGAAAACTGCTGATCTAGACTCATTCCTTTAAGAAAAATGGGCTGGGCAGGGTGGCTCACACCTGTAATCCCAACACTTCAGGAAGCCAGGGCAGGCGGATCAGTTGAGCTCAGGAATTTGAGACTAGCCTGGGCAATATGGCAAAACCCATCCCTACAAAAAGTACAAAACTTAAGTGGGCATGGTTGCATGGGTCTGTAGTCCCAGCTACTGGGGAAGCTGAGGTAGGAGGACGGCTTGAGCCCTGAAGGCAGAGGTTGTAATGAGCTGAGATCGCAGCACTGCATTCCAGCCTGGGTGACAGAGTCAGACCCTGTCTCAAAAAGAAACAAAGAAAAAGAAAAATGAAGCCCAGATTAAGTGACTTGCCTCAAGGGTACCATTACTAGGCACTAGCATAGCTAAGACTAGAATATACATTATCTGACTCTGAGTCTGAATCTGTATATACACTGTACTATGATGCAACAGAACGGTTTTTCAGAGCTTGAAACTTTCATCAATCTATGTATTATAATTAGGAATAATTGGATATACTAATGCTTTACATACATTTGTACCAGTACATTTGTTGTTTAGTCCTGTTTGTAAGCCAAGGACTGTTTCAAAGCTAAAGCAGTTTATTTAAAAAATTCAGGGAAATCTTCCTTTTGGTTTTTTGGTTTGTTTGTTTGTTTTTGAGACAGAGTCTTGCTCCATCACCCATGCTGGAGTGCAGTGGCAAGATCTCAGCTCACCGCAACCTGTGCCTCCCAGGTTTAAGCAGTTCTCATGTCTCAGCCTCCCTAGTAGCTGGGACTACAGACATGCGCCACCACTCCCGGCTAATGTTTGTATTTTAGTAGACACGGGGTTTTACCATGTTGGCCAGGTTGGTCTCAAACTCCTGACCTCAGGTGATCAGCTTGTCTCACCCTCCCAAAGTGCTGGGATTACAGGCATGAGCCACAGCACCTAGCCTCTATTGGTTTTTAGATTGGAAAATTTTCAAAATAAAAATGTGAAATTTTAGTGAAGATAAATCAATAGTTAAGTGACAGTTGTGCCATCTTCAAGTTCTTTTAACTCATTTTCTGTGATGATTTTGTGATGACTACAACCTATACTTGGTTATGACTTAAAATATTCATAAAAGGCAGGGCATGGTGGCTCATGCCCATAACTGCAGCATTTTTTAGTAGAGATGGGGGAGGCTGAGGCAGGTTGGTCACCTGAGGTCAGGAGTTTGGAACCAGCCTGACCAAAAAGGTGAAACTCCATCTCTACTAAAAATACAAAAATTAGCCGTGCGTGGTGCCGCACGCCTGTAGTCCCAGGTACTCGGGAGGCTGAGACAGGAGAATTGCTTGAACCCTGGAGGCAGAGGTTGCAGTGAGCCGAGATTGCGCCACTGCACTGCAGCCTGGGTGACAGAGCAAGACTCTGTCTCAAGAAAAAAAAAACAAAACAAACATAAAAGACTGGGGTATCTTTAAATAGATTCCAAATTTCACAGTAGACTTTTCTAAGGTTATATTGAGTGAGAGGACTTGTTTTTAATTCTAAGGTGCATTTTATCTTTTAGGGGGATGTTTGTTTATGTGTGATTGGTAACTTGGAAATTGTCTTTTAAGTTACGAAAATGTTAGTGTGTAGTGGATGATTTAGGATTTATAGCTGTAGGTGGTGAGGAGGCAGATTGTGAATAATGCTTGTACCTAGTATTTGTTCCTTTGAGGTTTTGAATGTTAAGCTGTTTGCTGTTTCTTTCATCACTTAAAACGGGCATTATTCCCAAATATTCAAGCTTTGATATGCTCTAGAATAAAGTATTTATTTCCTTAAAGATTTAACAGAGGCTTTGGATGAAGATGCAGACCCCACAAAATCTGCACTGTCTGCAGTTGCATCTTTGGCAGCTGCATGGCCACAGTTACACCAGGGTATGTGTGGGTTTCGTTTTTTTTTTTGTTTGGCTTTTTATTTTTCATTGTATAAAGGTACATTTACATTCCTTAGTATTTATTGTTTATATTCTAAATGACTATTTCATTTTTAACAACTATAGGCTGCAGTTTGAAAAGTCTGGATCTTGACAGCTGCACTCTTTCAGAAATCCTCAGATTGCACATCTTAGCTTCAGGTGCTGATGTAACATCAGCAAATGCAAAATACAGGTATCAAAAACGAGGAGGATTTGATGCTACAGATGATGCTTGTATGGAGCTTCGTTTGAGCAATCCCAGTCTAGTAAAGAAACTGTCAAGCACTTCAGTATATGATTTGACACCAGGTAAGCTTTGCAAGTTGGAATTTGTATATCCTCCCCACTCATACCCTCTTAGGCCCAGAAAACTAAGGAGCTGATGAGAAATTTTACATGATAAATTGGTATTAAAAGAGAAGGAGAGAAAGCAAACTATTGTTACTATTCTTTTTTTTTTCTTTTCTTTTCTTTTTTAAGATAGTCTTGCTCTGTTGCCCAAGCTAGAGTGCAATGGCATGGTCTCGGCTCACTGCAAGCTCCACCTCCCAGGTTCAAATGATTTTCCTGCCTCAGCCTCCTGAGTAGCTGGGATTACAGGTGCCCACCACCACACCTGGCTAATTTTTGTATTTTTAGTAGAGACGGCGTTTCACCATGTTGGCCAGGCTGGTCTCGAACTCCTGACCTCATGATCCACCCGTCTAAACTTCCCAAAGTTCTGAGGTTACAGGCATGAGCCACCACACCCGGCCTGTTGTTATTCTTAATAACTTCAATTACTTATGATTGTCTTTATTTGGATTTTCTAATATTTTTTAATGTATGATTAGTCTACTACATCTACAGAGTTTAAAAGGGTGAGAATTAGCTAGAAAATTAGCTTTTCTCTTTTATTCACTAGTATATCAGAAGTTTAAATCTAAATGGCTGCTAAATCCTGCCATTCACTTGAGGTATGAGAAACAGTATATAAGGTTAAGATGAAGCTATTTTTCATTTCCTTTGTTATTAAATTGCATATAGAAGTATAGAGTTTGATTTAGTATACTTCAGAGAACAATAAAGTAGAATAACTTAATTCCTAACATTTGTAGCCTTTATAAATTTATGGTGGTATTTTTGTGCACTCATTGACAAGTAGCAATTTACCTATTGTCATTTTTTAAAAAATTCATGTGATAATTTAGTATTGATTTGAACTTCAGTTACTTAACCGAAAAATTAAAACTTGAGGGCTGCGCACAGTGGCTCATGCCTGTAATCCCAGCACACTGGGAGGCCAAGGTAGGCAGATCACCTGAGGGCAGGAGTTGAAGACCAGCCTGGCCAACTTGGTGAAACCCCACCTGTACTAAAAATATAAAAATTAGCTGGGTGTGGTGCTGTGCAGCTATATGTAATCCCAGCTAATCGGGAGGCTGAGGCAGGAGAATGGCTTGAACCCAGGAGGCAGAGGTTGCAGTGAGCCCAGATGGTACCACTGTACTCCAGCCTGGGTGACAGAGCAAGACTCCATCTCAAATAAATAAATAAAATAAAACTTGAAAAATAATTCTTTGTAATTATAAAATTTCTCATGTTTACTGAACTAGTATACAAAATAGATATTAGTATTTAAAATGCCTCATATAGGCCAGGCATGGTGGCTCAAGCCTATAATCCCAGCACTTTGGGAGGCTGAGGCGAGCAGATCACGAGGTCAAGAGATCAAGACCATCCTGGCCAACATGGTGAAACCCTGTCTCTACTAAAAATACAAAAATTAGCTGGGCGTGGTGGCGCGCGCGTGTAGTCCCAGCTAATCAGGAGGCTGAAGCAGGAGAATTGCCTGAACCCAGGAGGCAGAGGCTGCAGTCAGCCGAGATTGTGCCACTGCACTGCAGCCTAGCGCCTGGCGACAGCAAGACTCTGTCTCCAAAAAAAAAAAAAAATTAAAATGCCTCATATACCAATAGCTGTTAAACTAGATTCAAAGTTGCTTTTATTTATTTATTTTTTTTTTTGAGAGACAAGAGTCTCACTCAGTCACCCAGGCTGGAGTGCAGTGGCGCAATCTCGGCTCACCGCAACCTCCGCCTCCCAGGTTCAAGCAATTCTCCAGCCTCAGACTTCCTAGTAGCTGGGACTACAGGCATGTGCCACCACATCCAGCTAATTTTTGCATTTTTAGTAGAGACCAGGTTTCACCATGTTGGACAGGCTGTTCTCGAACTCCTGATCTCAGGTGACCTGCCCGCCTTGGCCTCCCAAAGTGCTGGGGTTACAGGCGTGAGCCACTGCACCTGGCCCATAGTTGCTTTTTTCTGAAGACATGTCATTGACATGTTTGAGAAACTACTCCCTGTTCTTTATTAGGCATTTTCGCATTGAGCCACAAATTTTTAAATTTCAAACACAGTTCATTTGTATTGATTGATAATACAGAAGTATTTACCAATTTTTGACAGGAGAAAAAATGAAGATACTCCATGCTCTCTGTGGAAAGCTACTGACCCTCGTTTCGACTAGGGATTTTATTGAAGATTACGTTGATATATTACGACAGGCAAAGCAGGAGTTCCGGGAGTTAAAAGCAGAACAACATCGAAAAGAGAGGGAAGAAGCAGCTGCTAGGTAAGAGATAATTGCAATAATTGTGTTTATGAAAGCTGTTTGTTTCTTTGCATTTAAAACCATATTTCACGTGGTGCTATAATGGGGCATTGGCTTATACTGATGTTTGATGGCTTTACAGTTTATGAATGAGACCAGAAGGGCGGATCACTTGAGGTCAGGAGTTCAAGACCAGCCTGGCCAACATAGTGAAACCCCGTCTTAACTAAAAATACAAAAATTAACAGCATGTGGTGGTGCACGTCTGTAATCCCAGCTACTTGGGAGGTTGAGGCACAAAAATCACTTGAACCTGGGAGGCAGAGGTTGTAGTGAGCTGAGATCACGACACTGCACTCTAGCCTGGGCGGCACAGTGAAACTGTCCCAAAAAAAAAAAAAAGAGCTTATGAATGATTACTGCATTACAGTTTTATAATAACGTTTGGAGCACTTTCTATGATTTGATTAAAGGCAAGATGCTAAAAGTAAAAAGTATATGTGTATCAGATAGACTACAGTATTTCATTTTAACTTTTAGAATTCGTAAAAGGAAGGAAGAAAAACTTAAGGAGCAAGAACAAAAAATGAAAGAGAAACAAGAAAAACTGAAAGAAGATGAGCAAAGAAATTCAACAGCAGGCGTATCTATTGGGTATGGTTTGAATCACACTGCTCACATGCTTTACCATACATAAAGAATAAAAATCAGATACCTTAAATTGTAAAAATGCTTTCAGATTTTTAGAAAAGTTGCCTTTTTATTATAGGTACATGATAATTTCCCAGAAAAACACTCAATAGGCTATTTTTAACCAATAATATATTTATCTCTCCCCTCCAATATCACAGGTGTACACTGTATTTCAGTTTTCTAAGCGTTATAGAGGAACAGGGTTGAGATTGGTTGTTTTTTTGGTAGATGATAAAGGGGAGAGGATGACAGCACCTTAAGTAATTTAGAGACTGCCCAAGTATTTTATTGCATTTTAGAATATTTGGGACAGAATTGTCTATGAAAACAAGTAGGAATTTAACAGAAATAGTCTTTTTAATGAAATCTGCAAAGGAAAGTTCTGAAAAAACTCAAAACTCAGTATTCCAAAATTAATATATTGACTTTGACTTTTTAATACTTGCATGTAAAAATACCCATTAATAAGCCTTATCTTAGGTCACAGACTTGGAATAGAAGAAAATACTTGCAAATCATATGTCTGATAAGGGACCTGTATCCAGAATATAAAAGAATTCTTACAACAATAAAAATTTGAAAAATTCAGAATAGGGGGTTAATTTTTTAAATGTCAAAAGATAAAGAAGAAATAATAATAAAAATTTTTTAAAAACAACCCAATTGAAAAATGAGCAATAGGCCGGGCACAGTGGCTCACGCTTGTAATCCCAGCACTTTGGGAGGCCGAGGCAGGCAGATCACGAGGTTAAGAGATTGAGACCATTCTAGTCAACATGGTGAAATTCCCCATCTCTACTAAAAATACAAAAATTAGCTGGGAGTGGTGGCATGTGCCTATAATCCCAGCCACTCGGGAGGCAGAGGCAGGAGAATTGCTTGAACCCAGGATAAGAGGTTGCGGTGAGCCGAGATCATGCCATCGTGCTCCAGCCTAGGCAACAAGAGCGAAACTCTGTCTCAAAAAAATAGTGACCAATAGATTTGAATAGACATTTCTCCAAAGAAGATACACAATAAATACATGAAAAGATGCTCAACTTCATTAATCATCAGGGAAATGCACATCAAAACCACAGTAAAATACTACTTCATACCCAGTAGGCTGGCTATAATCAAATTGACAAAGAATAACAAGTTTTGGTGAGGACTTGATATACCAGAATTCTCATACATTGCTGGTGGGAATGTAAATGATGCAGCTACTTTGGAAAACAGTTTGGCAGTTCTTCAAACAATTAAACCATTTGTTACTGTATGACCCAGCAATTGCACTCCTAGGTATAAACTGAGAGAAATAAAAGCGTACCTTCACCCAAAAACTTATAAACAAATGTTTATAGCAGCATTATTCTTAATAGCCAGAAGTGATAACAACCCAAATGTCCATCAGTTGATGAATAGATAAACAAATGGTATATCTCTTCCATGGTATGTCCAAACAGGAGAATATTATTCAACAATAAAAAGGAATGAAATTCTAATGCAGGCTATAATGTGGATGAACTTTGAAAACATTCTAGTTAAAGAAGCTGGTCGCTGCTAGGTGCAGTGGCTCATGCCAGCACTTTGGTAGGCTAAGATGAGCAGATCACCTGAGGTCAGAGTTCAAAACCAACCTGGTCAACCTGGTGAAACCCCATCTCTACTGAAAATACAAAAAATTACCAGGCATGATAGCTCATTCCTGTAATCCCAGCACTTTGGAAGGCCAAGACGGGTGGATCACCTGAGGTCAGGAGATCGAGACCAACATGGAGAAACTCCGTCTTTACTAAAAATACAAAATTAGCCGGGCATGATGGTGCATGCCTGTAATCCCAGCTACTCAAAGGCTGAGGCATGAGAATTGCTTGAACCTAGGAGGTGGAGGTTGCAGTGAGCCGAGATCACACCATTGCACTCCAGCCTGGGCAACAAGAGCAAAACTCTGTTTAAAAAAAAAAATTAGCTGAGCATGGTGGTGAATGCCTGTAGAAGCAGGAGAATTCCTTGAGCCCTGGAGGTGGAGGTTGCATTGAGCTGAGATTGTGCTCCAGCCTGGGCAACAGAGTGAGACTCCATATCAAAAAATAAAAATAAAAAAGACACTAGTCACAAAAGACCACATGTTGTATGATTCCATTTATATGAAATGTCCAGAAGAAGCAAATCAGTAAGAGAGTAGATGCACGTTTGCCAGGGGCAGCAGGAAAGAGGAAATGAGAAATGACTACTAATGAGTATGGAGTTTTTCTTTTGGTATGATGAAAATGTTCTGGAATTGGACAGTGGTAATGATTGGGCAACCTTGTGAATATACTAATGGCCACCAAATTGTACACTTTAAAATGGTGATTGTTATGGTATATAAGCTCAATTTTTTTAAAAAAAAGTAACATCATTTGGATTTCATGTCTTCATATTTTTATTCATTCAGCCCCACTCATTTACATTATCCCTGGCTCTCCTACATTAGAGCTTGCAAAACCTGACTTTGGATTTAGAACATAATGGTAGAATTCATTTCAAGGTTTATATAATTTCAGTTTTTGGTGTTTTTTATTTTTTTTATTTTTTTTAGTAAAAGGCAAAAGATTTATATTATCTGAAGAGAAACCAGAGTATAGAATTTTAGTTTTAATTTGAATAACATAATGAATTAAATATCCATATTGTGTTCATTCTGGCTATTTAGTATTTCTGAATTTCTCTCCTCCACTATTTGTCATCTTCTCTCCTTCCTACTCTAAGCCACTGTCACGGCCTAGCCAGCCACCTAGACCACTACTGATCTGCTATTATTACTAGTTTCTTTACTGATCTTCCCTCGTCTACTTTCTTTCCCAGGTAATTTTTCACACAGTGGCTTCAGTACTTTCTAATATCATTTCCCTTTTCTGAACTCTTCTTGTTTTTGCTTATTGTTTTTTGGATAAGGCTTTACAAGGCCCAGCCTAATCTGACCCTTCCTTTTTTTCTCATCTATCTCTTGGATTACTGCTCCTTTACAGCTTTCTTAAAATTATAAGCTCCTCCCTATCCTCTTGAGCTCTGTGCCATTGCATATGTTATTCCTCTGCAGCACACGCTCCTCCCCATCTCCCTGGTTTCACAGTGTAAAATGTCACGTCTTCAGGCCAGCCTTTTTGATTGCTAAGAGTCAGTTTCATCTTGAAATGTTTTCATAGTACCTTGAACTTCTCGTTTTAGTATTTATTACATATTCTTTAAATGATTTGTGTAATTATCTGTTTTCTCTGTAAGATCATAAACTGTGTCATGTTGTTCACTACTTCCTAAGCCTATAATGCCTGGTACCTCATAAGCAATAAATATTTCATAAATGGAATTATATATTCATTAGTAAATGTCATCTTTGTTTTTATCCCAAAGGGAGGAAGCAAGGGAAGATTTTGATACTAGCACTGAGAGCAAAGACATAGAGCAAAAGGAATTAGATCAAGATATGGTCACTGAAGATGAAGATGACCCAGGATCACATAAAAGAGGCAGAAAGGGTAATGCTGAAATTTCTTAAGGGCATTCTTGTTTGTTTGTTTTTAACTGATAAAGCATTTTATTAATTCAGCTCCTCTGAAATATATTGATTGCTTTCATTTGTGATTCTGGGCTGTGTTTATTTTTTAAATGCCCACCTCATAGCTGTGCTGAGTTGTAAAAATGTGTTATGAAATCCTATTAGTACATTCATGATTGGGTCATTATTTATACATCATTTATACTTTAGAAAGAAGAGATGATATGCCTATGTCTTTAATAGGACAGTTTCTCATAACTTCAACTTCCGGCTAGTCAGCAGTTTCGTTCAATTTTTACATTGACTACTTTATTTGGGCCAAATAGAAATTTGTAGTCAGCATGCATTGGATGTCTCCTGTGTGCTAGAGACATAAAGATCAGTAATGCTCATAATTGGTATCATATTGCTGAAAATGGAAATCTCTCCTACCTTAAAATTACTTTATAAATTGCTAGATCAAAGCAAATACATCTTTTAAAAGCTGTTGATACAAATTTATTTTGAGGATCCTTAACCAATCATATTTAATGACTATCCAAGGAAATCCTTAAGTTAATTCTGTGCCTATAATTTGGATGGGATCTTTTTTCTGTATTTTTTTCTAAATGGTTACTCTTAAGTAGATGGAAAATTTCCTGTATTATGGAAGCTGTATTGTCTGATTACAATGCAATTGATTTCTAAAGCAAACCTAATATGATTAGAGCTTTAAAACATACTTCTAAATATTGGGTCAAAGGAGGAACCATAACAGAAACTAAAAAATATTTAAAACTAATCATTACTGCATATTAACACTTGTTGAATACAGTCCCACTACTTAGGGGAAAATGTATAGCTTTAATACATACTAGAAAAGGAGAAACACAAATTGAGCTAGACATTTAAGGAGATGGTAGGGGAAAAGAATAATCCCCCCAAGTTAGAAGGAAATAATACATAAGAGTAGAAATGGAAAATAAAAATACAGTAGGGCCAGGTGCAGTGGCTCACACCTGTAATCCCAGCACTCTGAGAGGCTAAGGTTGGCGGATTGCATAAGCTTAGGAGTTCAAAAATTGGCCCTGGCTACATGGTGAAACCCCTTGCTACAAAAAGTACCCAAAAAAATATGCTGGGCATGGTGGCATGCACCTGTAGTCCCAGCTACTCAGTAGGCTAAGTGAGAAGGTCACTTGAGCCTGGGAGGTCAAGGCTACAGTGAGCCCTGATCGTGCCACTACACTGCAGCCTGGGCAAGAAGCAAGACCCTTTCCCAAAAAAATAAAATAAAAATATAATAGAGAACAACAAATCCGAAAATATGTTATTTTAAGAAAGACACAAACTAGACAAATGTTTGTTGAAATTGATTTTTATAAAGAGGGAGATCATAATAAAGTTAGGACCGAAAGGGGAGCAATATAACTACACATAGAGTAGGAATTTAAAAGAGATAATATATAATTTTTTGATAATAAATTTGAAAATATATGCAAAAACAAAATCCTAGAAAAATACAAATTATCAAAATGGATTTGTAAAGACATTCTTTAATGTGGATGGTCTTAAACCATTAAAGAACTTGAATCAGTACTAAAATCTTTTTGCAGAGAAAACGTCAGTCCTAGACAACTTTATAAGTGAATTCTGCCGCATTTTTTAAAAAGCAGATAATTCCAATCTTAACAGACTTTCAAGCAAAAGAAAGAAGGAAAAAACACTTCCCAACTATCAAACCAATCTGACAACTGAAACAACAGAGAAATTTAATTCCAGCATATTATCAAAGTCAAGGCAGATTATCAGGGTCCCAAGTTCTTTCTCTGTTGTTGGTACTGCCATCCTTAGGGTTTTTCTGCCCTTCTCATGTTCCAAAATGATTTATCACTATGTCTGCATTCTAGCTAGTTGGAAGTGGGTAGGAATAAAGAGAAGCACAGCCCAGAGGGTACACACAATGCTTCTGATCCTGGATCTTTGAACAAAAGTTTTTCATGTAGTCATGCCTACTATGGGAAACGTCCTTTTGGGTTGCTAAGTGCCCAGCTAAAAACAAGTGGTTCTATTACCTTACACCAGTAGTTAGTAAATAACAGTTTGTATGCCAAATCTGGCCTGCCCCATTTTTGTTGTTGTTTTTTGAGATGGAGTCTTGCTGCATTGCTCAGGCTGGGGTGAAGTGGTGCCATCTCGGCTCACTGCAACCTCTGCTTTCCGGGCTCAAGCGATTCTCCTGCCTCAGCCTCCCAAGTAGCTGGCATTACAGGCACACGCTACCACACCTGGCTGAGTTTTGTATTTTTAGTAGAGATGGGGTTTCGCCATGTTGGTCAGGCTGGTTTCAAACTCCTGGCCTCAAATGATCCACCTACCTTGGCCTCTCAAAGTGTTGGAATTACACGTGTGAGCTACCTCGCCCAGCCCCTCCCTGTTTTTGTATAACTTATAAGCTATAAGCCAAAAAGGATTTTTCCTTTTTTTTTTTTTGACAGCCTATTGTGGGACTTTTTATTTTATATATATATATATATATATATATATATATATATATATATATATATATATTTTTTTTTTTTTTTTTTTTTTTTTTTTTTTTTTGGAGACACAGTGTCACTCTGTCCCCCAGGCTGGAGTGCACTGGTGTGACTCGGCTCACTACAACCTCCACTTCCTGGGTTCAAGCAATTCTCATGCCTCAGCCTCCCAAGTAGCTGGGATTACAGGTGCTTGCTACTGCGCCTAGCTAATTTCTGTATGTTTAGTAGAGATGGGATTTCACTATGGGTCAGGCTGTTCTTGAACTCCTGACCTCAGGTGATCCACCCACCTCGGCTGTAATCTCAAAGTGCTGGGATTACAGGCATGAGCCACCACACTCAGCTATATTTCTACATTTTAAATGGTGGGAAAAAAAGAAGAATGATACTTTGTGATAAGTGAAACTTATATGAAATTCACATTTCACTGTCCATAAATAGTTATATTGAACCATAGCCACACTCATTGTCTACGTATTGCCTGTGATTGCTTTGCACCACAATAGTGGAATTGAATAGCTGTAAAGACCATAAGATCCACAAAGACAAATATTTATAAGCTAGTCCTCTCCAGAAGTAGTTTGCTGTGATTCCTGCCATAGAGGAAGGACTGGGATGACTATTGAAGGATAACTAACATACTCTACTGCACTTACCAGTATGGAAATTACAGATTTTGCATGCCCCTTTAGATATAACTATATTGATTTCTTACTAACATGGTGTTAGTAACACCAATCATGTTGGATTAGGGCCCCACCTTTATGACCTTAATTACCTCCTTAAAGGTTCTATCTCCAAATACAGTCACATTGGAGGTTAGGGCTTCAATGGGGAGGGGACACAAGTTTAGTCCATAACACCCAATTACTTGGGATAACTTTGTATCTCATATTTTTCTAATGGAAATTTGAAATATACTGATGATGAAACATTTTAACTATAGGGAAAAGAGGACAAAATGGATTTAAAGAATTTACAAGGCAAGAAGAGATCAACTGTGTAACAAGAGATCCTCTTACTGCTGATGAGGAAGAAGCATTAAAACAGGAACACCAACGAAAAGAGAAAGAGCTCTTAGAAAAAATCCAAAGTGCCATAGCCTGTACCAATATCTTTCCCTTGGGTCGAGACCGCATGTATAGACGATACTGGATTTTCCCTTCTATTCCTGGACTCTTTATTGAAGAAGATTATTCTGGTCTTACTGAAGACATGCTGTTGCCTAGACCTTCATCATTTCAGAATAATGTACAGTCTCAAGATCCTCAGGTATTCACTAAAACTGGAGAGCCTTTGATGTCTGAATCTACCTCCATCATTGACCGAGGTCCACGTGACCATTCTGTGCAGCTGCCAAAACCAGTGCATAAGCCAAATCGATGGTGCTTTTACAGTTCCTGTGAACAGCTAGACCAGCTTATTGAAGCTCTTAATTCTAGAGGACATAGAGAAAGTGCCTTAAAAGAAACTTTGTTACAAGAGAAAAGCAGAATATGTGCACAGCTAGCCCGTTTTTCTGAAGAGAAATTTCATTTTTCAGGTAAATTTTCAATGAAAATTATTTTTTATTTTTTTTCTTCCCCCTAATCTCTGGTCATTCAGGATTAAGCATTTTTTCAAGCTATTAGAAATACATTTACAACACCTCATCTTTGATTTATGTTATCCTCTTAGTTTGCAAGTTAGAGTTTAGGAATGTATTTCTTTATAGAAACAAGATTATCTAAATTCCACTGGCTTATATTTGAATTATGAGGAACACATCTATGGTGTAACAAGATACATATTCTTCCTGATCGCCTTATTCCTCGGTCAGCAGACTCTGAAAGCCAACAATAGACTTTAAGGCTGCCATCAGTTTTGGACAGATTATGGAGACTGAGGTTACTCATTAAGGGTTTTGACTGAGAATCCAGGGAGAAGTTCCACTAATGATCACTTCTTTGGAGCTTGGCTGCAAGGGCAGGTTGGAGAGCAGCATTTCCTGTTTGATGGTTCGTCTATTGATGACAAATAAGAAAAAGCAGTAAGGCATTTTTAGATGGGAGTTTTTGTATTAATAAATGACAGTTTCTAGGTAAATAATTGCTTACTTGTTTCCTGTGGGGGAGAAAATAGAGCTAAAAACATTTTAATTAAATTTTAAAAAAGAATTGCTTAAATTTAGGGGTATGTTACCATGACTAATTTTTTTTTTCAGGATTAAAAACTACAGATCACAATTCTTTTTTGTTATTTATTTATTTATATTTATTTTTTGAAACCGTTTCACTCTTGTTACTCAGGCTGGAGTGCAATGGTGTGATCTTGGCTCACCGCAACCTCCACCTCCTAGGTTCAAGCAATTCTCCTGCCTCAGTCTCCTGAGTAGCTGAGACTACACGTGTGTGCCACCACACCTGGCTAATTTTGTATTTTTAGTAGAGACAGGGTTTCTCCATGTTGGTCAGGCTGGTCTCGAACTCCCGACCTCAGGTGATCCGCCCACCTTGGCCTCCCAAAGTGCTGGGATTACAGGTGTGGAATCCCACATACACAGAACCATTTATTACAGCCACTGCACACAGCCATTTATTTTTCTGAGACAGAGTTTCACTCTTGTTGCCCATGCTCAAGTGCAATGGTGCAGTCTTGGCTCACTGCATCCTCCACCTCCCAGGTTCAAGTGCTTCTCCTCTCTCAGCCTCCCAAGTAGCTAGGATAGCAGGTGCCTACCACCAGGCCCAGCTAATGTTTTATATTTTTAGTAGAGATGGGGTTTCATTATGTTGGCCAGGCTGGTCTTGAACTGCTGACCTCAGGTGATCCACCTGCCTTGGCCTCCCAAAGTGCTGGGATTACAGGCATGAGCCACCGTGCCTGGCCATTGTTGAGCACCTTTTCATGTGCTCACTTTCTTAAATATCTTTCAGATCCTTTGCCCATTTTTAAATTGGGTTGTCTTTTTATTGTGCTATAAAAGTTCTTTATATATTCTGGATACAAGGGCTTTATTTATTTAGAGACAGGGTCTCTCTGTTGCCCAGGCTGGAGTACAGTGGCATAATCATAGTTTCACTGCAGACTCAAACTCCTGGGCTCAAGCAATCCTGCCTCAGCCTCCTGAATAGCTGTACAAGGGGCTTTATAAGATAAATGATCATTCATTCATTCATTCATTCATTCATTTGTGGCACTTGAGGATTTACAAAGTACTTTTATATCCACTATTTCAAGATCATAACAATTACATGGAATAATTACAGTTTTTAATAAGAAAATTATGATAAAAGTATTTGATTATTATTTCAGACAAACCTCAGCCCGATAGCAAACCAACATATAGTCGGGGAAGATCTTCCAATACATATGATCCATCTCAGATGTCTGCAGAAAGGCAACTTGAATTGAGGCTGAGAGATTTTCTTTTAGATATTGAAGACAGAATCTATCAAGGAACATTAGGAGCAATCAAGGTTTGTACCTGTTCCCCTTTTTAATTTGTCTGATCTGCTTGGTCCAGAATTTTGGTCATATTTGTTATTTACATGACATAGACAAGGCATGTGTGTGTTGAATAAACACCAGAGAGTGATAAATTTTTTATGAAAACTAACTTTATTCCCCTACATCAAAATATTTTTTATGAGATTTTCATCATATGTTGAAATGTATAAGGATATTTTCTTCTCCTTGACTAGCCCCTGCCTTCTCTGCTGAGTCGTTTGTTTGTTGGTATCTTTGTCACCTTTTTAAAATCTGTAATTCATAGCTGATAATGTTTTCCGTTCATGCCTTTGCCATCGTCTGCCACTTTTTTGCTGCTATCAGCTGACCAATCTTAGAACTGTTTGTGATGTATTTATACAGAAAGTAAGGTTTTCATCTGTGAAGAATATGAATTCCAGTTTGGCCACTTAGTAACCTAATTTTTAGATTCCTTTTTAATTCATAATCATTTCTAAAATATCCGTGAATTGATTTGATATGTATATTGAACTTCATACCTCTCAGAAACAATATATTCCATTTTTCATGGTTAGTAATTTTGTTACAGGTTACAGATCGACATATCTGGAGATCAGCATTAGAAAGTGGACGGTATGAGCTATTAAATGAGGAAAACAAGGAAAATGGGATAATTAAAACTGTGAACGAAGATGTGGAAGAGATAGAAATTAATGAACAAACAAAGATCATCGTAAAAGACAGGTACAAAAGGGTTTTTTCCAAAGTAACCATTACTTTTCTTTGTCATATTAAGGTTTGTTTTTTTTTTTAGTATGTTGCTTTTTCTTATTTTTTAAAACTTGTCATGAGGACCTTGATATTTTTAACCACTGGAATAATCATTTTCTAAAAGTCAGGATCTTTGTTACTCCACTTTGTACTAATGCAACCAAAAGACAGTTTATTAGAATAATGATAATATCTCGAGTATTTTTTTAAATCTTTGAACTTAAGGTTTTATTAATTTCAGAAAGTACCTATACTATCATTTTTTTTTACTGTAGGGAATCTTAGTAAATTGGTAAATTCTGGTAGACTTAAATATTGTTTGAGCCAGGCAAGATGGCATGGGCCTGTAGTCTCAGCTACTCGGGAGGCTGAAGCAGGAAGACTGCTTGAAGCCAGGAGTTGGAGACCAGCCTGGGCAACATAGTGAGACCCCGTCTCTTTTTAAAAAAAGAAAAAAAATTTTTTTAATTAGCTGGGCATGGTGGCATGCACTTGTTTTTGTTTTTTTGAGAGGGGAGGGAGGCAGAGTCTTGCTCTGTCGCCAGGCTGGAGTTCAGTGGCTCAATCTCAGCTCACTACTATCTCCAACTCCCTGGTTCAAGTAATTCTCCTGCCTCAGCCTCCCAAGTAGCTGGGATTACAGGCACGCAACACCACGCCCAGCTAAGTTTTGTATTTCTAGTAGAGACAGGGTTTCACCATGTTGGCCAGGATGGTCTCAAATCTCCTGACCTCATGATCCACCTGCCTTGGCCTCCCAGAGTGCTGGGATTACAGGTGTGAGCCCCCATCCCAGGACTTCAAAGCTGCAGTGAGCTAATAATGATTGTGCCACTGGCCTGAGCAACAATGAGACCTCGTCTCTAAATAAATATATATAAGTATTAAATATTATTAATCAGAACCTATATCCATATATCTATAAATACTTTTTTCAATATTATTTTGGATATTATATGCCTTTAAGCAGTTTGTCATCTAGAAGGGAACAATGGAGATACATGAGGCTAACATTATATTTACTAGAACGGGGTGCTGATATAAGGTTATACCCTGTGCAAATGAAGTACACTGGGGGGCTACTTGTCTTAGTGGAACATGGGAGATAGTAAAGGAAGTACAAGAGGAAGTAACCACAAAGCTGAACCCTAAAGTTGAGGAAAACAGGACACTGGGAAGAAAAACCATGTACAAAGGCTTTGAGTGAATGAGTTTGCACTTTAACGTTAATCATTTTAAGCCAGGCGTGGTGTCTCATGCCTGTAATCCCAGCACTTTGGGAGGCCAGGACAGGTGGATCACGAGGTCAGGCATTCGAGACCAGCCTGGCCAACATAGTGAAACCCCATCTCTACTAAAAATACAAAAAATTAGCCAGGCGTGGTGGCAAACACCTGTAATGCTAGCTACTTAGGAGGCTGAGGCAGGAGAATCGCTTGAATCTGGGAGGCAGAGGTTGCAGGAAGCTGAGATCGTGTCACTGCCCTCCAGCCCAGCAACAGTGCCAGACTCCATCTCAAAAAAAAAAAGTGATTATTTTCGCTGGAATGTAGAGATTTAATGAAGAGGGAGCAAGACTGGAGGTTAATGAACTAGTTAGGTAGCAATAAATCCTACCCAGTAATTTGAAGCAAGAAAAATTGTTGAAACAAGAGAAATAGAGATAAGCTGCCCAAGATACTTAGGGTTTAAGGCCCATTACAATGTCACCTCTCTCAAACCTTTCCCATAAGCCTTCCCTTTTCTACTTTCTCTCCTTCAAATATTTACCTTTAGTCCTTCTAAATGAATCTCCCTTCCCTGCTAGTTTACTGTAGCTCCTTGAGATTCAGGAAATGATTTTTTTTACAAAGGTGGAAATAAGTATTTGAATCAATGAATCGACTCAAATTATACTTAATATTGTTTTTAAGTACCATAAACTCTTAAATGTTTTAATTGTAGACTTTTGGGGATAAAAACAGAAACTCCAAGTACCGCATCAACTAATGCAAGTACACCACAATCAGTGAGCAGTGTGGTTCATTATCTGGCAATGGCACTCTTTCAAATAGAGCAGGGCATTGAGCGGCGTTTTCTGAAAGCTCCACTTGGTAAGTATCTGTTTTTATTTCAAAATATAAGTAATTTTGAGTTGTCCTTTAATTAATAGAACTTTATTGGCTGACATAATCAAATTGATAAACTAGGCTTAAAAACTGAGATTATGTTTTCATTTTTAAATGAGTTATTTTAAGTGAGATTTATTTTTAAAATAATACAGTCTTTTGTGAAGAGTTTCATCAAAAGAAAGATTACCAGCTAGGCACAATGGCTCATGCCTGTAATCCCAGCATTTTGGGAGGCTGAGGTGGAATTGCTTGAGCCCAAGAGTTTTAGACCAGCCTGGGCAACATATAGCAAGAACTCCATCTCTACTAAATTAAAAAAAGAAATTAGCCAGGCCTCATGGCATGCACCTGTAGTCCCAGCCACTTGAGGAGGCTGAGGTGGGAGGATCGCATGAGCCCCGGAATTTGAGGTTACAATGAACTATGACCACACCATTGCACTGTGCCCTAGGTGACAGTGTAAGACCCTGTCTCTTTAAAAGAAAAAAAAGACCACCAAAACCTATAACTAGTCAGACCTGGAATAATCAAAGATTATGTGTAACTTTTTTTTTTCTGTTATTTAAAAGAGAACCCCAAATAAGTGACTGAGAAGATTACCATTTGGGACTTAGTTTAATGATAAGGGTCACTGACCCACATGCTATATAAGAAGTGCTAAATTAGAACTACCAAGTATTAAAAGGAACACAGATGAGGAAATGCTCTATACTTTATATTGAGGAATAATACTATCTGTATCACTTTTTGGCAATTTATGAAATTATTGGGTTTTTAGGGACTAAGCTAATCATTATGTTTTTGGAAAATATCTGTTTCAGAATTCTAAATCAATGTTTATGTTATAAACATTGATTCCCTTTGTCTTCTTGAGATGTTTAACTTATAACTCATTATATTGAGATATTTATATTGTAATGAGATCATGGAAGAAATAACTTTCTTAAACTATATCTTTTTGATTCATATTGAAAGAACTACCTGAATTGACTAAAATCCTTAATTTTGGGGGCTGGGAGTGGTGGTTCCATGCCTTTAATCCCAGCACTTTGGGAGGCCAAGGTGGGTGGATCACCCTGAGGTCAGAAGTTCAAGACCAGCCTAACCAACATGGTGAAACCCTGTCTCTACTAAAAATACAAAGTTAGCTGGGTGTGGTGGCACATGCCTGTAATCCCAGCTACTTGGCAGGCTGAGGCAGGAGAATCACTTAAATAAAGCTAGGAGGCAGAGGTTGCAGTAAGCCAAGACTGCACCATTGTACTCCAGCCTAGGCAACAAGAGTGAAACTCTATCTCAAAAAAATAAAAAATAAAAATAATTTTTAATAATATTGAGTATTAGAACAAAGTTTTCGTCCATAGACAATGTAATCAGAGCAGTTTTGAAATGTAAATATATCTGTAAACTTTTCAATTGAAGAGTTTGTGGCCAGTATCTCATTAAGTCTGTTCACACTTTTATAAATTGATAATCCTACCATAAGCTTAATAACACACTGACCACATTGAAAGTACCAATTATAAGAAATAAAATATGTATAATCACAGCTCCCAAAGGTATTAGAGTTGGTATTTGCTGTTACTTTTATTTCCCAGTCTTCAGTATGTCTTAGTATTTTCTTTGTCTAAATCCAGTTATATGCATAACAAGGTTTCATTCTATTTATTACAACCACATATTAATATACAATTACCTCAATTAAAATTTCAATTTAAAATTATTTGTAAATCATGCAGCTTTTATAAATGTAAGATACTGCTACTATTAACACTGTGATTCCAAAAGAGTAAAAGAATAAGGCGCGATACTGCTTATTTTCCCACTTCTAAAATTTTCATTAAAGTTTTTTTATAAGTTGAAGGGGGGGAATCAGATTGATTGTTTAGTATGTCTGTTTTCATCTGCACATCTCATTAAATATTTAGACAAAAAGGTTAATACTGAGAGGTGTTATAGCTTGTCTAGTAGGTTATATGAGAGATACTATTCCTTATGCTGGTTTGTATACAGTGATTTTCAAGCATTAATTTCATCCCAAAAGATAGAAAATTATAATTCAGAGCCGGGCTCAGTGGCTCACGCCTGTAATCCTAGCACTTTGTGAGGCTGAGGCAGGCGGATCACCTGAGGTCAGGAGTTTGAGACCAGCCTGAACTACATGGAGAAACACTGTCTCTACTAAAAATACAAAATTAGCCAGACGTGGTGGTCCCCACCTGTGATCCCAGCTACTCGGGAGGCCGAGGCAGGAGAATCGCTTGAAAACCCTGGAGGTGGAGGTTGTGGTGAGCTGAGATCGCACCACTGCACTCCAGCTTGGGCAACAAGAGCAAAACTCTGTCTCAAAAAAAAAAAAAATTATAATTCAGGGTCTTAAGAAGTAAGTGAAATAAGCAAAGTTTGTTACTTTGGCAGTGTCAAATTTAAACTCTGGTCAAAGTCAAATGTTCGTCATTTATAACATGGGTGTCTACTGTTGCTGCTCCATAAAAAGTTATTGGAATAACTTAAGCCTTTGAAAGATCTGTTTTGCACAGGACAGCAGGAGATGGAGATAGGCTATCTGAAAGTAATCAAGAGTATCATTAATTGGGGAGGGAAAAGCAGGTTTTACTTTATGAATATTTGAGATGGAGTATATATTGAAATTCTCCATTCACCTGATAATATTTCAGCATAGTAAATTAAACATAGTAGGCATTTTCCCAATCTAGCTTCAGAAATTATTTCAGTTTCCTGAGGAAGCATGTAAGAAATAAAAATTCTACTTATGTTCTGCCTTCTCTAATATGTCCCTTTTATTCTAGATATTAATCATACTGATAAAAGTAGACTTTTTTCATTTGGGGAAAATAAAATCTTGTTTTAATTAATTGTTTTAGGTAAGACATGAGGATATTTTTTAAGATTGATAATTCCATTATTTTTAAAGTCATGGTTAAACCCTTAAGCCATGAAAAAAAAATCCTCAACTAACGTTATCAATTTAGGTAACACAGAAATTAATAAGGATCAAAAGGGAGATAGAAAAAAAAAGGACAAGAAAAAGAGAGAGGAAGATCAATCTAGTGTGAGAGATGGTAAATTTTTAACTTTTTAAAGAAATTTGTGTGTTGTCTTTTTAAAGAATTATGATTTTACTTTTTCTTTTCTTTTTTTTTTTAGAGATGGGGTTTCACCATGTTGGCCAGGATGGTCTTGATCTCCTGACCTTGTGATCCACCCACCTCGGCCTCCCAAAGTGCTGGGATTACAGGCGTGAGATTTTACTTTTTCTATGGCTGAATACTGATTTGCATATTTAGCTTTTGAAGGAAAACCTTGGATTTGATTTTTTGGAAGGGAATGGACTTAGGAGTAAGCTAAAAATAATATCTTCTTAGTGTTTTCCTTTCTATATTTCACACCTCAGCTAATCACTCTTCTAAATTGACATATACAAAATTGACATTGGTGTATCTTCGTATACTAGGTGAAAAGAATGAATGGCTGTGGAACTTATGTTTACTTGTTTCACATAAAGTATTTTATTCACAGCATTTTTTTTTCTTTTACCAGCTTAGAGAGACATAGGGCAAGAGTTTTTAGGTTTTGTCCCCTAGAGAATCCTGTCCTGGTCACATGGATTACTGTATAGTGGCCATTGAATAGTATGAAGTCTCCCAGTTAATATTTGATCATGTGACTGCCAATATTTTATATTAGTAAGATCCTTTTAATAATTTCTTGAGGAATGTATCTGTGCTAGCATAATGGAAGATAAAAGAGAAACAAGACATTTTCTGCCCTTTACAGTTGTGTAATCTGGGGCAAAAGCGAAGTTTAATATAAAGAAACAACAGAAAAATGGAATCATATATACTGTATTTTATACTTGTACTCATATCAGTACTATGCGAACATAGAAAAATAGGTACATTCATTATGGACTAGAATAAGAATTGGGCTTTGAGCTACCACTGGTTTAATTTTCTTAAACCACCTCCTTAATCAAATCCCATAGCATTTCACCAACCTTTGCATTAAAAAATCATTAAACTAATTTCCAAGATTCCAAAAGTTCGTCTTTTTTCCCATTCCTTCATTGACCTCTGTGACCTTATTCCTTGCCATTACCAATGAGAATATTCTCTGATTTACCCGGAAAGATCATGATCTTTGAACTAGCTGTTGTTGCTACCTCTTCCTTGGAGGCCCTGCTCAGGCCAGAACTTTTTATGAAGGCTTATATTTTAAAACAAGACAAGTAAAAAACTCACAGTGAGAAGGGGGAAATAAATGCATTTAAGTGGACTGTACTTTCCAATTTATTTATACACACACACACACACATACATACATACATACATACATACATACATACATTTTTTATTTTTTTTGAGACAGAGTCTTGCTCTGTTGCCAGGAGCCAGGCTGGAGTGCAGTACACAGTCTGCAACTTCTGCCTCTCAGGTTCAAGCAATTATCCTGCCTCAGCCTCCCAAGTAGCTGGGATTACAGGCACTTGCCACCATGCCTGGCTAATTTTTGTCTATTTAATAGAGATGGGGTTTCACCATGTTGGAAAGGCTGGTCTCAAACTCCTGGCCTCACGTGATCCACCCCCCTCAGCCTCCCAAATTGCTGGGATTACAGGTGTGAGCCACTACATCCAGCTCCAATTAAAAGTTAGAGACCGTATGGATAGTTGGCAGGGAAAGTGAATAAAATTGAAAAAAAAAAGAAGATAAACAAAAATCTAGCTGGTTTATATACTGTCTACAAAAGACACACCTAAAACAAAGCAACATAAAGATGAAAAAATACTATTGGTGCTGTAATCTAAATAATATCTTTGTATTTTCCCAACTTCATTAATATTTCTTCAGCTTTGAAGAGCCATTTGACCCATACATTGTGTTTTTGCCTCAGTTTTTAATCTCAGTTATTTTGAATAGTTCTAATTGGTTCTTTTTCAAATTGCCTGGTTATTCATATTTTAAACTTTTACTTATTAAAGCATATTGAACACAGTTATTTTATATTCTGTTTCTTATTATAATATCTGAAGTCTTAAATGAGTTTGATTCTGCTGGCTTTCACTTAGTGTTTTCTTTCCACATGTGCTCTGTGGTTTTGATTAACTCTCATTCCTCAGACTTGATCTGTGGAAATGTCTTCAGAGAGAATTTGCAAAGATTTGTACTTGTTTCTGCCATTCACTTGAGGTCACTAGCAACCCTAGAGTACTTTAAAATCTTTGCTGTGTTTTTTCCAGTTTTAAACCTGTTCAAGGCTTTGCTTGATCCTCAGGGAGATTTATTTCACCTTTCTACCCAATGCCAAAGTCCCGATGAATCAATTTTCTTGCTCCTCATTTTTTATGTAGCACCTGTTTCAACTGACACTTCAAGGGGTACCCTTCTGGGGTCCTAGCTTTTTAGAGAGGGACTAGCTACCTTCGTGGGCCCTAGGTTTCATGTCCTGTCTTTCTCACCCTGCCCAACTGGTAAACAGGAGCTCAAGGTCCATTGATACTTGACGGGTCTCTTGCTTTATGGTTTTAATACATAAATTCATTGTGTATTTCTTCACTTTTCCAGCTGTACTAAACATTCCTTTAAGATAGGGACCACAGAATAGACTAGTTTCATATCTTCTAAAGCGCCACATATGGGAGGTATACAGTGCACAAGTAACTATAATAATATTAGCATTTACTCTGACAGATATGCATATTATTTAATGTTTCCAGCAACCCTCAGAGGTAGATACTCTCCATGTATTACAGTTGAGGAACCTGAGAGACAGACGGGTTTAACTTGCCCAAGTTCATATAGGGGAGCCAGTACTTACCTCAGAGCAGACTGACTCCAAAGCCTGCATTTTCTTAACCATTATGCTACTGCCCAAGAGGTTTTATTTGAGGATAACAGTAAGAAATAATGTTATTATAGAACCAGATTATGTGTGTGGAGTCTTATATACCTTGCAGAATTAAGTATAATGTTTTAGGAAAATTAAGTGAAACAATATTAAAGATAAGTGGAAATCACACACCAGTGTAAAATGACCATTGACTGATAGCATTTAATCAGATGACTAAATTTTTTAGCTCAGAAGATAAAGGAATGGTGATGTTGAGTGACAGAAGGTTTCAAATGTTCCTATGTAAGTATTAGTGCTGAAAAAATTATTTTTGGTAGTATTAACACTGTTTTTATTTACCACAGTTTAAAAACTATTTCTTAGAGATAGAAGATATTTAAGTTGGAGAATCCATCTTTTATATGAAATAAGGAAATAACACAATTTCATTCAAATGAATAGTAGTAACTTAAACCTGGAATCATACGTAGCCAGTTTTTAAAATTAGATCAAGATTTGATACACAGACTAGATTGGGAACACATTGTCTGAATTATTTTTCTCTTTAACTATTAAAATCCCTTAGCATTTGATTTATAGATTTAAGTAATTCCTTATGTCATAAACAAGATAAGGCTCAGCAAACATTTTCTATGAGATTTTTGTTTTTAATATCAGCATGGTCTTTTTGTTAAGTATCAGACAAGAAGAAATGTAAAATCTAACCTATATTTAAACTACCAACAAACTATTTCTAGTAGGATTACTAGGTTTGCCTAAAAATTGTAATCACTCTCCGTTTTCCATTTAAGATGCCAGTGACAGTGGGCGTTCTTATAAAACAGTTCTGGACCGTTGGAGAGAGTCTCTCCTTTCTTCTGCTAGTCTATCCCAAGTTTTTCTTCACCTATCCACCTTGGATCGTAGTGTGATGTGGTCTAAATCTATACTGAATGCTCGTTGCAAGATATGTCGAAAGAAAGGTGATGCTGAAAACATGGTTCTTTGTGATGGCTGTGATAGGGGTCATCATACCTACTGTGTTCGACCAAAGCTCAAGGTACTTTTTTCTTCTCATCAGATTAGAATTGAGACATTAAGATTTTGAGCAATAGATGATTAAGGATCATTTATTTGATTTATTCAGACTGTACCTGAAGGAGATTGGTTTTGTCCAGAATGTCGACCAAAGCAACGTTCTAGAAGACTCTCCTCTAGACATAGACCATCCTTGGAAAGTGATGAAGATGTGGAAGACAGCATGGGAGGTGAGGATGATGAAGCTGATGGTGATGAAGAAGAGGGTCAAAGTGAGGAGGAAGAGTATGAGATAGAACAAGATGAAGATGACTCCCAAGAAGAGGAAGAAGTCAGGTAAGTCCTAACATGCAATAAAATGAGTCAGTAAGTCTTAGGCAATTTCTCCACTATTCAAATACAAATGGAATAGTTAGGGTGTGTAACTTAGTTTAAAACTAATATATAGGCCAGGCGCAGAGGCTCATGCCTGTAATCCCAGCACTTTGGGAGGCTGAGGCAGGTCGATCACCTGAGGTCAGGAGCTTGAGACCATCCTGGCCAACATAGTGAAACCGTCTCTACTAAAAATACAAAAAATAGCCAAGGTGGTGGTGGGCGCCTGTAATCCCAGCTAGCAGAGAAGCTGAAGTAGCAGAATTGCTTGAACCCAGGAGGCAGAGGTTGCAGTGAGCCGAGATAACAGATCATGCCATTGCACTTCAGCCTGGGTGACAAGAATGAGACTCCATCCATCTAAAAAAAAAAAAAAAAACTAATATATAATGGCCTGAAGTTACCCTTGCTTTTTATATATTATAAACATTCAAAACTATTCCCAAGGTAATATTGATAATTTGGGGAATCTCAGAGAGAGTGATAAATGCCAGGAAGTGCACTATATGTTTATACTCCTGCCACATTAGCACCTGGAAACAGCTTCTATACTACCATATGACTAAGTATTCTACAACTTAGCATGCTATGTCATTCAGGCTTAATGAATGAATGTGGAGCCTGGATATTTCCTTCTGTGGCAGCACTGGGGCAGTCTCCCCTTACTTGAACCTCTGGTTGAGGCTGAAATAAAGGGACATTTATATCCACAAGGTAGATATACAGGCATACCTCACAGATATTGCCGGTTCAATTCCAGACGACAGCAATAAAGCAAGTCCCAAATTTTTGTGGCCTCCCAGGGTATATAAAAATTATGTTTATATTATGATCTCCTAAGTGTGCAGTAGCATTATGTTTAAAAAAAAAAAAAAAAAAAAAAAAAAGGACATTTTTATACTTTAAAAATAATTTATTGCTAAAAAATGCTAATAGTCATCTGACAAAGAGACAAAAAGTGAGCTCATACTGTTGGAAAAATTATGCCAATAAACTTGCTTGATGCAGAGTTGCCACAAACCTTCAGTTTGTTTTTAAAAAAGAGAGAAAACTTTATAGCATGCAGTGATGCATAAAACATTATAAAATGAGGTGTGCTTGTGTCTAACTGGTAGCTATAAGCTACACAGATCTACTAGAGGTGTTCTGTCAGCAGGCCTCACCTTAGCTATCACACCAGGGAAGTCATTGTGCTCCTTGTTCTTATCATTCCTCTCCTGCCCTTTTTTTAAACATTTGAACCCCATTCTTATGAAGCAAGGGTAACCTAGAACTGTCAAGAGTGCAAAAGGACCACAGTCGGAGAAGTTAATGTAGAACCACCACATCTGTTTTAAACAAGGTTTTAAGAAATAACTGCTAGAAAAGCCATCATCCCTGTAGCTTGTGAGGTCAATATTATGTTAAGCATAAAGATGATAAAAAATGTGAAAAATTCTTGCAAGTACACAGGATAAACTCGAAGGCCAGGTATATAAGGAAATGGATAATGAGGCTTAATGGAGGTGTTGCATTCTTTTAATTAAAAACAGTTAAAAGATTAAATATAGTTTTGTATTTTGTAGTCAGAATCAGAAGACAACAGAGAGGTTCTTGGCATGGTATTTAGGAACCATGGGTTCAAGGTCCACTTCATTGGCAGCCATTGGCTAAAACTGTAGGTTACCTCAGTATCAATGATAATGAAAAGTGGCCGTCTCCTGTAGCAAAAGGAAACAAAGGAATTTCATTTTAAGATTAGTTCATTACCCTTAAGTTTTCCAACATGATTGACTAAGTCTATTTGTTGGTTCTCCTGAGCATTTTATTACAATTTATCAGAATTTAGGACTTGATTTTCATGATGATGTCCTGAAGTTACCAAGAAAATACTGACTGGGCACTGTGGCTTGTGCCTGTAATCCCAGCACTTTGGGAGGCCAAGGTGGGCAGACTACTTGAGTCTAGGAGTTTGAGACCACCCCAGGCAACATGGCAAAACCCCATCTCTACAAAAAACTACAAAAATTAGCCAGGCGTGGTGGTACACACCCAGCTACTCAGAAGTCTAAGATGGGAGGATCACCTGATCAAAGGGAGGTCAGGCTGCAGTGAGCCGTGATCGTGCTGCTGCACTCCAGCCTGGGTGACAGTGATACTGTCTCCCCCACAAAAAAAGAAAGAAAATATGAAATTTTCTCTTTACAGATATTCTCTTTGCATTTCAAAGAAATACATGAAAGCACATTTAAGATTTCCTTGAAAACTTATTGACTCTAAGTTTAAGGAATTGAGTCTAGGAGTCTCAGTTAAATAGAAAATGTATATGAACTCATTGGCTAAATACAACAAGGAGAGTTATATGTTCATCATTGCTCTGTACAATAATTGTGTTTTCTAACAATATTTATAGCCTACCCAAACGAGGAAGACCACAAGTTAGATTGCCAGTTAAAACAAGAGGGAGACTTAGTTCTTCTTTCTCAAGTCGTGGCCAACAGCAAGAACCTGGAAGATACCCTTCGAGGAGTCAGCAGAGTACACCCAAAACAACTGTTTCTTCTAAAACTGGTAGAAGCCTAAGAAAGATAAACTCTGCTCCTCCTACAGAAATGAAATCTGTAAGAATTGCCAGTCATTCTGCTCGCCACAGTCATGGCCCACTGCAAGCAGATGTATTTGTGGAATTACTTAGTCCTCGTAGAAAACGCAGAGGCAGGAGAAGTACTAATACACCAGAAAATAGCCCAAACTTCCCTAACTTCAGAGTCATTGCCACAAAGTCAAGTGAACAGTCAGGATCTTTAAATGTTGCTTCAAAACTTTCTCTCCGAGAGAGTGAATCCAAAAGAAGATGCAGAAAAAGACAATCTCCAGGTATGCAGAAATCTAATTTAAACTCTTCTTTCCCTAGGAAAATTGAATAATTTGGACATATTGAATGTTAAGATACTTTGGATCATTTTTCAAAGTCTGTCACTAAGATACACAGTTATTAGGGAACAGTCTGACCTGAAACATAATAGTCGTTGAAGGGGCAGCTATTTAGTGAATAAAGGTAAATTATATTACTAGCCTTTCTACTAGTGAAGCAGGGCAATAAACTTGAAAATGGTGTTCTGTTTTTAATGGAGATATTTGGCCAGTATTTGAACAGTGTCAACATACTCCATTATAACGTATTTCACTCTCTCCTACCTTTTCCTCCCTCAAAATGCACATACTCATCATCACCTAGACAAGCTGCATCAGGTTATTTAGTAAGGTTCAAATCTCTAATACTGAATTTGGGGGAAAGGGAGAGTTGGAAGCAGTAATATTTTTAGGAACTGATGACCAGCTGTCTTTATAATTTTTATTTTATTTATTTATTTTGAGACAGAGTCTCACTCTGTTGACCAGGCTAGAGTACAGTGGTGTGATCTCGGCTCACTGCAACCTCTGTCACCTGGGTTCAAGCGATTCTCCTGCCTCACCCTCCTGAGTAGCAGGATTACAGAGATGCACCATCACATCTGGCTAATTTTTGTATTTTTAGTAAAGACAGGGTTTTGCCATGTTGGCCTGGCTGATCTCGAACTCCTGACCTCAGGTGATCTGCCCGCCTCAGCCTTCCAAAGTGCTGGGATTATAGGTGTGAGCCACCGCACCTGGCCTCAGCTGTCTTTTTAATTCTCATTTTTGTTTATAGTAATCATTATTCATAGATGAATCTCTTTATTCATAGATTCATAATCTCTTCAATCCTGTCCCTTGTTTTAAATGCTAGTAATAAAATTTTGATTTTTTAAGTTTATTGTTACTATTATATTACACCAGTCGCTCAGGCTGGTGTGCAGTGGCGTAACTGAGCTCACTACAATCTCTGCTTCCCAGACTCAAGCTATCCTCCAGCCCCAGCCTCCCAAGTAGCCGGGACTACAGGGATGCACCACCAAGCCTGGCTAACTTTTGTATTTTTTGTAGAGACGGGGTCTCGCCATGTTGCCCAGGCTGGTCTTGCACTCCTGAGCTCAAAGCTATCCCACCTCAGTGTCCCAAATGTTGGGATTACAGGTGTGAGCCACCACACCCAGCCCTATTTTTGTTGTTGTTGTGTTTTTAATGAACTTAAACATAAAAAAAAGCCACTTATTTCTCAAAAAAAGCCGCTGTTCTTCCAAGAATTTTAGATACATTATATTGCATTATTCATATACACAGCAGGATTAAGGACTTAACTGGTGAAAGAACAGCATGTAATCTGTTTATGCAGTCATGAGATTGTCATGTTTTTTAGGGGAAGTGTCACATAATTTTGCACCAGTAAAGATCTAATTTAGCTTTTCCTATCCCCTTATCTGTTTTGCTTTTCCCCAATTCTCCAAGCTATTTTGGAGAAATAATATAATTGAAATATTTTTATTCAAAAAACTATGGAAGAAAAATTTCTTGTTATTGATTTGTGAAATTGCTAAGCCTGTACTAAGGACAAATAAAAGGTGAAATGTATGGACCTACCCTGCCAGGAGAGAATTTAGACATCTGGATACCTATATAGACTATACTACACTTTCTACCATTACATATACTTTAGATTTCATTATACTATACCTTTCTTAGATCTGTGAGAAAGCATTTGCTTAAGAACATTTTCTAGATATTAAAATTAAGATCTGTGGCCAAATGTGGTGGCTCACGCCTGTAATCCCAGCACTTTGGGAGGCCAAGGCAGGTGGATCATTTGAGGTGAGGAGTTCTAGACCAGCCTGACCAACATAGTGAAACCCTGTCTATACTAAAAATACAACAGTTAGCCGAGTGTGGTAGCAGGCACCTGTAATCCCAGCAACTCGGGAGGCTGAGGCAGGAGAATCTCTTGAACCCGGGAGGTGGAGGTTGCAGTGAACTGAGATCACACCACTGCACTCAGGCCTGGGCGACAAAGCAAGACTCTGTCTCAAAATTAAAATAAATAAATAAAATTAAGATCTGTAAGAATAATAGTTTACTAGTGAGAATTGCTTTTCCATTATGCAAGGTAATTTATACATAACCCTAGTTTCTACATCTGAAGAAATTACTTTCTAAAGACTATGCTTTAGGAAATACTGGAGAATTGCTTAGTTTCAGTTAACTGTAGCAGAAAAGTATTTTTAATAAATTTGAGTAAAAATAATCCACAAACTTTGTGTTCTAGATTTTTCTTTTGCATCACACTCTGAAAATCTGTTCCCAATGAATGTTTAATTCAATTGGACATTTTTTTTTTTTTTGAGATGGAGTCTTGCTCTGTCATCAGGCTGGAATGCAGTGGCATTCCAATCTCAGCTCACTGGAGCTGGGTTCAACCTCTGCCTCCTGGGTTCAAGCAATTCTTCCACCTCAGTCTCCCGAATAGCTGGGACCATAAGCGCATGCCACCACGCCCGGCTAATTTTTGTATTTTTAGTAGAGACAAGGTTTCACCATGTTGGCCAGGATGGTCTTGATCTCTTGACTTCATGATCCGCCCACCTCGGCCTCCCAAAGTGCTGGGATTACAGGCGTGAGCCACCGCGCCCGACCTCAATTGGACATTTTTAAGATCAAAAGGAAATAATATTTTGCCCAGATTTTCATCTCTCTCAGAAAATATTTAACATCTCAGTATATGGAGTGTCTATTTTTTGTTTGAATTTGGTATTTATATATCCAGTTTGGCTTGCAGCAAACAAGTATTTTGCTTTGTTATCACCTAAAATGTTTAAATTATTTATTCAGAGTCATCGCCTATGACACTGAGTCGAAGGAGTTCTGGCCGACAGGGAGGAGTTCATGAGTTGTCTGCTTTTGAACAACTTGTTGTAGAATTGGTACGACATGATGACAGCTGGCCTTTTTTGAAACTTGTTTCTAAAATCCAGGTAATTACCAGACTTAATAAAATGTATTCATGTACATTATCTGATTTAGTCCACGTGACAACGTTGTGTAGTCAAAATACCTGTTACTCACTGTCTACTTCTTATTTTTTTTAGAGACAGGGTGTCTGTCACCCAGGCTGGAGTGCAGTGGCATGACTCTGGCTAGCTGCAGCCTCAACTTCCTGGGCCCAAGTGATCCTCCAACTTAGGTACTTTATTTGGGACTACAAGCACATGCCACTCTTCCCAGCTAATTTTTTTCTTTTTTAGAGATGGGGGTCTCACTTCATTGCCAGGCTGGTCTTGAAGGTCAGTTCCTATATTGAAAACAATAGAGTGGAACAGCATAGTGTCCTCAGACCCATCTAATTTTGTGACTAATGCTCTTTTTTTTTTTTTTTTTTTTTTTTGTCTGAGATGGAGTCTCGCTCTTGTTGCCCAGGTTGGAGTACAGTGGCACAGTCTTGGCTCACTGCAATCTCCTCCTCCCGGGTTCAAGCGATTCTTTTGCCTCAGCCTCCTGAGTAGCAGGGATTAGAGACACCTGCCACACCTGGCTAATTTTTGGATTTTTAGTGTAGACGGGATTTCACCATGTTGGCCAGGCTGGTCTCGAACTCCTGCCCTCAGGTGATCCACACATCTCAGCCTCCCGAAGTGCTGGAATTACAGGTGTGAGCCATCACGCCCGGCCAAGACTGACTGTTTATAAATGATGATGGTGTGTTACAGTGACCTGAATGTTTTTGTTCTATGTAATGAATATGAATAGAGTTAATTGAGTACCATTAATCATATTTTTCTTATGTAAAGCAGTGGTTCTCAAACTACAGCATGCATCAGAATCATTTGGAGGTCTTGCTAAAACAGATTCCTGAGCCCCAGTTTTTGATTCATTAGGTCTGGGATGAAATCTAACTCGTGGATTTCTGACAAGTCCCCAGATGATGCTGATGGTCCTCATCCAGAGAACACATTTTGAGAAACACTGTATAAAAGGTATTCTGGGCCAGGCATAGTGGCTCATGCCTGTAATCCCAACACTTTGGGAGGCCAAGGATCACCTAAGGTCAGGAGTTCAAGACCAGCCTTGCCAACATGGCAAAGCCCCGTCTCTACTAAAAATGCAAAAATAAGTTGGGCATGGTGGTACATGCCTGTAATCCCAGCTACTCAGGAGGTTGAGGCAGGAAAATCGATTGAAAGGAGGTGGAGGTTGCAGTGAGCCAAGATCATGCCATTGCACTCCAGCCTGGGCAAGACTACATCTCAAAAAAAAAAAAAAGGTATTCTGGCTGGGTGCAGTGTGTCATGCCTGTAATCCCAACAGTTTTGGGAGGCTGAGGCAGATGGACTGCTTGAGCCCAGGAGTTTGAGACAAGCCTAAGCAACATGGTAAAACCTTGACTCTACAAAAAATACAAAAACAAAAAAAAATGAGCTGAGTGTGGTGGTTGCATGCCTTTAGTCTCAGCTACTCGGGAATCTGAGGCAGGAGGATCACTGGAGCTTGGGAGATGGAGGGAGGTTGCAATGAGCTGAGATAACACCACGGCAGTCCAGCCTGGGTGACAGAGCAAGACCCTGTCTCCAAAGGGAAACAAAAAGATATTCTTAGGTAACAGTGATGGCCTAACCTAATTGAAAAATATGAGATGGTGGTGTAGTTAGGTTATATATGTATGGCAGAATGTGATGTGTTATATAGCAAAGGTAGAACAGTGTTATAGTACTATAATATAAGTTATCATGGTGTTACAGAAGCAGAGAAGACAGATTGATTTGAGCATTTCAGAGAGACAAAAATAATAATTAGAAAGTTCTTTAAGGAGAACTGTTTGGAATTGGTCATTGAAGAAAGAGAATTTCAACAGTGAGAAATGGAGTAAGGATGTTACCGGGAAAACGGAATATAATATAAAGTAGATACCCAGAAATTAGATTAGACTATGGTGAATGGTGGATGGTTTGAATGAGGTTGGGTTAGAAAGTCTCAGACACAACTGTATTATAAAGGGTCTCACTCACCAGTGTGAGGGAAAGGTTTCTGAATGACAAAGTGACATCATCAGAATTCTACTTTGAGATTTCTAGAGCAAGAATGAGAAGGATTAATTAATATTGAATAGCATCGAAAAAAATTAAATCTTAGTTTGACTCATTTTACCTGAGTAATCTTTGTCCTAAGTTACACTTTGTTATATACATTTTATTCCTTATTACAAATGTAGTAATGCTCATTGAAGGAATTTCTTTTTCTTTTGGTCGCAAGTGACATTGGGGTGTCTGTATATACATAGATATGTAGAGAGAGGAGAGAGCCATGAGCAAGACCGTACTTTTTTTTCTTTTCATAATAAATTAACGTTTTTAATGGTATCACTTAGGCTTCTGTAATATGATATTTACTGAAAACATATTGTATGATTTTAGCAAACCAATAGTATTCAGAGGTTAATATTGAGTTGCTTTTTAGGTCCAAAACTTTTAGTTATTTGAACAGTTCTTTCCAATTAAGTTTTCTGTGTGGAGAGAGATACTTGAATTATTTTACAGGTCCCAGACTACTATGACATCATCAAAAAGCCCATTGCCTTAAATATAATTCGTGAAAAAGTGAACAAATGTGAATATAAATTAGCATGTAAGTAATTTATGTTTTTCTTTGATATTTATTTTTCTAAGACATTCTGTTCTATCACCTTTGATATTTATTTTTGTTTAAAGAGGTAGAGGCTGTTTTTCTCTTTTTGAAAACATGTGTTAATGCAGTTGTGTAGATGGCATCCCATGAGGTTCCACAAGTACTTAGTAGTGTATGTGGAGATGAACGATGGATTAGGATCAAGTAAGTTAAAGATATTTTATAGATCTGATCTTATTCAAAGAAGTTTTTTATAATTACATAATATATATGATCACATAATTGCATAGTTTCAATAAAACAATTTTAAAGTATTTACAATTAAACAGTTTTAAGCCTCAGTTCTGCTACCTTTTCTCAGAATCTTTTTTCTTTTCTTTCTTTCTTTTTTTTTTGAGACAGGGTCTCACTCTGTTGCCCAGGCTGGAGTGCAGAGGCAAAATTTTGGTTCACTTCAGGCTTGACCTCACAGGCTCAAGCTGTACTCCCACCTCAGCGCCTCCCAAGTAGCTAGGACCACAGGTGGAGGCCACCGTGCTGGGGTTTTTTTGTGTGTGTGAGACGGAGTCTACTCTGTCGCCAGGCTGAAGTGCAGTGGCATGATCTCGGCTCACTGCAGCCTCCGCCTCCCAGATTCAAGCGATTCTTCTGCCTCAGCCTCCCAAGTGATGGGATTACAGATGTGAGCCACCACGCCTAGGCAGAGTCTTCTCTTTCTAAAGAAAATGTGGGCTTCCATTTTTCTTTTTCTTTTTTCGAACCTCAACTGCTACTATTCCCTAGATCCATTTTTCTTAATGAGATTTCCAGATAGGATACAAGAATTTTATTATCATTTATGTACTTTCATTCTAATCTTGTTTGCTCTTTTTCCCTTTCTAGCTGAGTTTATTGATGATATTGAGTTAATGTTTTCGAACTGCTTTGAATACAACCCTCGTAACACAAGTGAAGCAAAAGCTGGAACTAGGCTTCAAGCGTTTTTTCATATTCAGGCTCAAAAGCTTGGACTCCAAGTCACACCCAGTAACGTGGACCAAGTTAGCACACCACCGGCTACGAAAAAGTCACGAATCTAACGTTGTCCTTCAAAAGGATGTATCTGAGGAGAAACAAATTGTTCATGAAAATGGAACATTAAAGCATTCTCTAAAGCAGACATATATGTATAAAGCAATAACAACTGACCACATGAAAGTGTGGCCTGCACTATATTCTCAATTTTAATATTAAGCACTCAGGAGAATGTAGGAAAGATGTCCTTTGCTACAGTTTTGTTCAGTATCTAATAAGTTTGATAGATATATTGGATACAGTACTGGTTTACAGAGGTTTTTGTACATTTTTGAGATCATTCATGTGTCCAGAGATCTTGGAAAATATTTTTTCACCTATGATTTATTTTGTTATTGATGATTTTTTTTTTAAGTTGTGGTATTAAGGGAGAGTTATCTACATGGATGATTCTTCTGCTGTAGCACAGTTTAGAAAAATGTGTTTTATGTCTTCATTGTTTAATGAGTACATTCTTTCAACACTACACATGAATGACTCCAATCTTATATCCTTGAAGTGCTGTACCAGTGCTGGCTGGAGGTATTAAGTCTGAGTTTATTAACTAGATATTTATTTAGTATTGAAAGTAATTTGTGAATTTTTTTTTGTATTTATAAAATTTATACCTGAAAAATGTTCTTTAATGTTTTAAACTTTTTACTGTTTTTATTTCTCTAACTTCCTTAATGATCAATCAAAAAAAGTAACACCCTCCCTTTTCCCTGACAGTTCTTTCAATTTTACAGAACTGTATTATAAGTTTCTATATACAGCTTTTTAACTGTACAAATAAAATAACATTTTTTCAAGTAATCTGGAATTCTGTAGTTTTTACAATCAGATTTGGACTTTTCCACGTGATCCAAACAGACCATAGGAACCAATGTTTTGTTGTACCTGAGTCTCTATAGCAGTAATCTGCTTATTTTTCTGCCCAAACCCTTGAAGAGTAAGATCGGTTTAATCAAAAACAGTAACATTATGTGCATGGATTCTCATTAAAAAGAGGAGAGAAAGTTTGGAGTACACTTACCTCACTGAGAAACACTCTGGAAATTAAAGTTTGCATGCATGTATAACATAAAAGGAGCTACTTCTTAGGTATGGAAGACACAGGGGCTTTAGTTTGTTACTTGTAACATACTTTTCAGGATGCAAAAGGCAGGTGTCTTCCCTATTCTCTGGGACTCTTTGGTAGGTGGGAGAGAACCTTCCCTCTATCTTCTTAAAATCCTGAGGATACTACGTTATTATTTAACTAATTTACTTGGAAGTTTACCCCTCTTTCATTTCTTTCTCATATAGTTTGAGATTATCAATTTTCTAGATTCTTTACATGAATACGTCTACAACTGTAACTTTTTGGCAAATTTGTATAATTTTACATGCTATAATTTTACTTAGTAGCATTTAAATACCGAGACAGTTCTGAAAATACAATGACATTTTGATAATAAGTTATCTGATTACTATTCACTTTTTTAAAAAATAAAATTTTAATTTTTTAGTTTTTTAGAATAGAGACAGGGTCTTGCTACATTGCCCAAGACTAGTCTTAAACTCCTGAGCTCAAAGTGATCCACCTGCCTCGAACTCCCAAGGTGCAGGGATTATAGATGTGAGCCACTGTGCCCAGTCAATATTCTTCATTGTTTAATGTTAATAACAAGCAACTTTTATATTAGATTTTCTTCTACACTGTAAACACTAAGGAACCGTTTCTGACCAACTAATTATGGAATTATTTAATCTGCAAGTCAGTCATAAAAACTTGCAATTTATTTACCCTTTCTCAGACTGAGCTGACTGAGTTAAAATAAGACATTACCCTTTTTTTGTTTCTGGAGTACAGTGGCACGATCTTGGCTCACTGCAACCTCCGCCTCCCAGCTTCAAGCAATTCTCTTGCCTTACCCTCCCAAGTAGCTGGGATTACAGGCATGTGCCACCACACCTGGCTAACTTTTGTATTTTTAGTAGAGATAGGGTTTCACCATGTTGGCCAGGCTGGTCTTGAACTCCTGACCTCAGTTGATCCACCCACCTCAGCCTCCCAAAGTGCTGGGATTACAGGCATGAGCCACCACACCCAGCCAAGATACTACCTTGCAATCTGTACAGCCAAACTATCTTATATGCCAAATTCATCATTTGTTCCCATACACTACTGCAGTAATTAAAAATTTTAGGCTGGGCATGGTGGCTCATGCCTGTAATCCCAGCACTTTGGGAGGCTGAGGTGGGCGGATCACCTGAGGTCAGGAGTTCGAGACCAGCCTGACCAATATGGTGAAACCCTGTCCTACTAAAAATACAAAAATTAGCCAGGTGTGGTTGCAGAGCTTATAGCTTGCAGTGAATGCCAAGAACTAAGTACTCAGACAGTTCCAGCTGAGCGAGGCTAGGGGATGGTTCTTCCAAGACAGTCCACCCCAGCAACCATCCAGCAAGTATTTATTGAAAAGGCTTGTATTAACTACAAACATCCACTAGATGGTCATTTGAGGTAGGTTGCTGAGGCACCTGTGACCTTGTACCACTCAAACTGCATTCTCAGGAGGCTGCTTTCAGCATTCCTGTCCTGCTTTCAGGGTCAAGGAGTTCCATTCCCATGCACAAATAACATAAATGGTGCCTCAGTATTTTTCCATGCCCCGACCTCAAATGCCATGTACATAAGCTTGAATATGTTGCTGTGTGCCCCCTACAGTGGTGGCAAGCACCTGTAATCCCAGCTACTCAGGAGGCTGAGGCAGGAGAATTGCTTGAACCCAGGAGGCAGAGGTTGCAGTGAGCTGAGATTGCACCTCTGCACTAAGCCTGGTGACAGAGCAAGATTCCACCTCAAAAAAAAAAAAAAATAAGCTTATGGTTTTAAAAGCATTAAATCAAACTTCTAGATTATGGGGAAAAAATACAGAAACATCAGTATACATGTTATTTACTGGTATGCAAATGACCAAGCAATTATTTATTTATTTAGAGACAGGGTCTTGCTCTGTCGCCCAGGCTGGCATGCAGTCTGTGACCCTATCATAGCTCACTGTAACCTTGTAACCTGACACTCCTAGGCTCAGGCAATCCTTTCACCTCAGCCTCCCACAGCTCTAAGATGACAGGTGTGAGCCACTGTACCCAGCTGAATCTTTACTTCTTACTTTTCTCTGTGAACATTTTGTCTTAGGAGCTAGCAACTTTCTATCAAAAAATTTTGAGGAAATAATACTGAGTATAGATGAACAAATCTCTAAAGTTTAATACTGTGACTTAAGCCTTTGTTGTGGCCATTATTACAGCTATATTCCTTTTTCCCCCAATAAAATGAAAATTTTATTTCTAGTTATAAAATTAACAAATGGTGATTGTCCATAAAAATAGAAAACAACAAATACATAAAACAGAAATAAACTTAGTGTATAATTTTCCAGATTCCTTTCCTCAACAAAATGGGATCATGGTATACAAATCCTATGTTAGACATTTCATTCGGTAATATAATTGTCTGTGGGCTGTCCAGTACTCCAGTGTATCACCTCATTTGGAACCCTTCTCTCAGATAACTCAGTCTTGCATTTATTTAACCAGTTATCAAATGACATCTTTTTTTCAATGTGAAGTCATATGACATTTAGATTGTACAAAATTATAATTTCCTTGGGATATTCTGGCTACTATAATTAACTCATGTTAGTAATACATTTCATTTATATAGCAGCTGTTTCTGATCTAATGATCTGAAGAGTAGCAATAGGCAATTGATTGTAAATACTTCCTTGGCTTAGCTTTTTGTGACTGGTATTTGTTCTTTTACCTGACCCTATGAACTTCCCCGTGAAGGAGGAATTGGGATAGAATTTGATATCCTGCTGTAAACAACTAAAAAATTAGACAAAATAACTAACTCTGGCAGCAATACTAAGTACTACAAGATTTCCCTGTCACCTTCTTAAATGACAAAACCAAGCAACTCAACTTATTTTTTCTTTTTTTTTTTTGAGATGGAGTCTCACTGTCATCCAGGCTGGAGTGCAGTGGCAAAATCTCGGCTCACTGCAACCGCCACCTCCCAGTTCAAGTGATTCTCCTGCCTCACCCTCCCGAGTAGCTAGGACTAGAGGTGTGCCACCACACCCAGCTAATTTTCTGTATTTTTAGTAGAGACGGGGTTTCGCCATGTTGGCCAGGCTGGTCTTGAACTCTTGAGCTCAAGTGATCCACCTGCCTTGGCCTCCTAAAGTGCTGAGATTACAGGTGTGAGCCACCGCACACAGCCTCAACTTCTTATTTGTAAAATTCATTCTTTTCCCCATTATCTACAGTGGGATTTATCTTGGCCTGCAGGATCTGACACTGTTACATAGGCCTCATCTATCACCTTGCACCATATCAGCTATGTACTGGTTTCTGCTCACTGGACTCTGTTGTTTCTCAGATACGGGGAGTCTTGTAAGACTGCCTTCTCACTTGTTGTGCCTTCTGCCTGAAATGCCTTTCTACCTCCACTTCACCAGGAGGAAGCAAATAACCTAAAAACTTGTTTAAAAACACCCAGAAGAGAGTTTGTTTGAGATGATGGACAGTTCTGGAAATGGATAGTGGTGACAGTTGCACAACAATGTATACTTAATGCCACTGAATTGTACACTTTAAGATGATTAAATCACACCTGTAATCCAAGCATTTTGGGAGGCTGAGGCAGGGAAATTGCTTGAGCCTAGGAGTTTGAGATCAGCCTGGGCAATATGGTGAAACCCTCCCTTTGCAAAAAATTAGGGTTTGGCACACACCATGGGTATGGCACACACCTGTGTTCCCAGCTACTCAGGAGGCAGAGGTGGAAGAATTGCTTGAGCCTGGGAGGTTGAAGCTGCAGTGAGCCATGATAGTGCCACTGTACTCCAGCCTGGGCAACAGAGCAAGACCCTATCTCAAAAAAAAAAGAAAATTAAGTGGTAAATGTACTGATTTATTTATGAGACATGGTCTAGCTCTACTGCACAGGCTAGAGTGCAGTGGCTCAATTATAGCTCACTACAGCCTCAAAACTCCTGGGCTCAAACAATCTTCCTGCCTTAATCTCCCCAGTAACTAGGACTAAAGTGCATGCCATCACGCCCAGCTAATTTTAAGATTTTTTGTAGAGATGGGGTCTTGCTATGTTGCCCAGGCTGGTCTTGAACTCTTCCCCTCAAGCTGTCCTCCCAACTCAGTCTTCCAAAGTGCTGGGAGTACAGGCATGAGTCACCATGCCCAGCCTGATTTATATTTTTTAAATACCTAGAAATGCTAAGTAAAATACTACAAGCATTTGTTCTGACTAAATGCACTGCTAAGTACACTTGAGAGACTGGAAAACCATTCTGGAAGTCACATGAGCTGAAGCCACAGCTCTCCTTGTTGTGGTGTGGCAGTTGCCAGCCTGTGAAGGAGAGTTAGATAGTCTCAACACTCCAAGGACTTAGGTTTTAAAACCTATGTGGAGACAGGAGATAGGCCCTTGGGATCACTCAAATCAGGGCTGAACTGAAAACCCATATAAATCTGGAACTCACATAGGAGGATACCTTTATTGAAAATGTGGGCTGGAACAAAAAATCTGCCAATATGTAGTCCAAAAACCTAAGAAGAAAAATCTGTTTTAAAAAGTGGTCCTGGCTGGGCACATGGCTCATGCCTTGTAATCCCAGCACTGTGGGAGGCCAAGGCAGGTGGATCATGAGGTCAGGAGATTGAGACCATCCTGGCCAACATGGTGAAACCCAGTCTCTGCTAAAATACAAAAAACTAGCCGGGCATGGTGGCATGCACCTGTAGTCTTAACTACTCGGGAGGTTGAGGTAGGAGAATCACTTGAACCAAGGAGGCGGAAGTTGCAGTGAGCCGAGATTGTGCCACTGCACTCCAGCCTGGGGACAGAGTGAGAGACTTTGTCTCAAAAAAAAAAAAAGTGGTTCTTGCTACTCTGGGCTCATTGCCTATGTAATAGCCCTGCTCTACAAAGAGCAGTTTAAAAAGGGGAAAAAAAGGGGGTCCCTGGTTTGGGCATGGTGGCTCACGCCTGTAATCCCAGCACTAGGAGGCCAAGGCAGGCAGATCACCTGAGGTCAGGAATTCAAGACCAGCCTGGCCAACATGGCGAAACTCCATCTCTACTAAAAATACAACATTAGCCAGGTGTGGTGATGCATGCCTGTGTAATCCCAGCTACTTGGGAGGTAGAGGCAGGAGAATCATTTGAACCCAGGAGGCAGAGGCTGCAGTGAGCCAAAATCGTATCACTGCACTCCATCCAGCCTGGGTGACAGAGCAAGCAAGACTCCGTCTCAAAAAAAAAAAAAAAAAAATAGTGGTCTTTAGACAGACTTCCACTTCTGGGAAGACAAAGTAGGCATCTTTTCTCCTATTCCTCTCATTCAGTATAACTAAAAACCCTGGATGTTCTATATAAAACAAAAATAAGACTGAAAGTGGCAATAAGGCAGACTGACTAAGGGACCTCAGGACCAGAGGAAAGACAGTGGTTAGTTCCCTAGGTTTTCTTTTTGACTAGTATGTCCATACTGGATGCTAAAGAAGCAGGCATCTTAGAAGTGTCAAGTGGCACAGACAAAGTGTAAAGCTACAACAAAAGCCTCTCTAGCCAAAGAACGAGGACAGGGGCAGCCTAATAAGACAGAAAACCTGAACAATACCACTGTCCCAGCCAAACACCACAAAAAAAACTGGCCCTACCCACATCCACACCAACGAAGAACAAGTAGGGAGTCTATACTTCCATCCTCAGAAGGATAAAATGAGGTGGTACACTGCACCCACTGGAGTAGTATCAGGGATGACCAAGTAAGGAAGCTGGCCTTTCATCCCTGCTGGCAGACATGAGATACCCCCAATCCCTCCCAGTGAGTACAGACCGTCTCGAGGGCTGATTCTCACAACTGCCCACCAATACCAAAGAGCACCCCCTTTCTGGTGTCAACAGAGGCTGACAGAAGAACTTGAACTTCTATCTGTATCTGGCAGTTACAAGGAAGCAACCCAGATTTCTTTGCCAGAATGGTGTCAGAGAAAGCCAGCTAACACTAGGTTTAAATAAGATATAAAATCTCATCATAGGCTGGGCATGGTGGCTCATGCCTGTAATCCCAGCATTTTGGGAGGCCAAAGTGGGCAGATCACTTGAACCCAGGAGTTCGAGACCAGCCTGGATAATATGGCAAAACCCTGTCTCTACAAAAAATACAAAAATTAGCCGGGCATGGTGGCACTCGGCTGTGGTCCCAGCTACTCAGGAGGCTGAGGTGGGAGAATCACTGGAGCATGGGAGGTAGGGGTTGCACTAAGCCAAGATCAAGCCACTGTACTCCACAGCCTGAATGACAGATTGAAATGCAGACGTTTTCATATTGTTATGAGACTTTATTTTTATCTTTTTGTGACAAAAAAATAGTCTCAATATAAAAATTTCTGCATTTCAATCAGAAATCATTCATACCAATAACCAAGATCTCAAACTGAATGAGAAATAAGATGCCAACACCAAAATGACATGTTAGAATAATTTGACAAAGATTTTAAAGAAGCCATATAAAAATGCTTCAATGAGCAATTATGAACATCCCTGAAACAAATAACAAAGTAGCTTCAGCATACTAGTTTTTTATTGCTGCCATAACAAATCACACAAATTCACCAGCTCAATGCAGATTTGTTAACTGTAGGTTAGAAATCTGACAGTGGTCGCAACTGGGCTAAAGTGGTCCACAAGGCTGTGTTACTTTCTAGATACCCTAAGGGAGAATCCATTTACTTGCTCCTTCCAGCTTCTACCTATGTTCCTTGGCATGTGGCTCTCTTCCTCCATCTTCAAAGCTAGCAAGATTACATCTCTGTGCCTTTTTGTCACATCTTCCTCTTATCACAACCAGGAAAGTTTCTCTGATTTTAAGGACCCATGTAATTAGACTGCACCCAGCAGGCAATCCATGATTATCTCCCCGTTCAAATCCTCAAGCACATTTTTAAAGTTTCTTTTGCCACAGTTCCAGGGATTATGACATGGACATCTTCGGAGGGCCATTCTGCCTACCACAGTCAGCAAAGAAATACAAAGTCTCAGAATACAGAAGATATAAAGAAGAACCAAATGGAAAATTTAGGGCACAATAACCAAAATAAAAATCTCAATGGATGGACTCAACAGCAGAACAGAGGGGAGAGAGGAAAGAATCTGTAAACTAAACAATACATATTACCCAATCTCAGCAACAGAGAAAAAACAGAACAAAATTGAACAGGACCTTAGGAAACTATCACAAAAAAACTAACATTCATGTCATCAGAGTTGCAAAAGAGAGGAGAAAAAAGGTGGGGCTAAAAAAGCCCTCAAAGAAGTGACTCAAAATTCCCCAAGAGACAACACACAGATTCAAGAAGCTGAGCAAACTCCGAAAAGGATAAACCCAAAGAAATCCATGCCAAGACACATCAGAATTAATTTTCTGAAAACTACAAAAAATCCTGAAAAGAGCCAGTAGAAAATGAATGGCATTTTACCTATAAGGGGAAATCAATTAGAATACAGTAGAAAATAGTGGGAGAAAGAAGTGGCACAATATTTTTTAGGTACAAACTGTTCAAGTTTTATTCGAGAACAAAACTGTCGACCAGCCACAGTGGCTCACGCTTGTAATCTCAGCATTTTGGGAGACCAAGGCAGCTGATCACTTGAGCTCAGGAGTTTGAGACCAGCCTAGCCAACATGGTGAAACCCTGTCTCTACTAAAAATATAAAAGCTAGCCAAGCATGATGGCATGCACCTGTAATCCCAGCTACTTGAGAGGCTGAGGCAGGAGAATTGCTTGAACCTGGAGGCAGAGGTTGTAGTGAGCCAAGATCACACTACTGCACTCCAGCCTGGGCAACAAGAGTGCTCCAAAAAAAAAAAAAAAAAAAATGCTGGGCACTGTGGCTCATATCTATAATCCAAGCACTTTGGGAGGCTGAGGCGGGCAGATCACCTGAGGTCAGGAGTTCAAGACCAGCCTGGCCAACATGGAGAAACTCTGTCTCCACTATGAATACAAAAAAATTAGCTGGGCATCATGGCAGTTGCCTGTAATCCCAGCTACCTGGGAGACTGAGGCAAGAGAATTGCTTAAACGGGGAGTCAGAGGTTGCAGTGAGCCAAGATTGTACCATTGCACTCCAGTCTGGGTGACAGAGAGGAACTCTCTCTCAAAAAAAAAAAAAAAAATGAAGAAGTTATCTAGGCTGGATGGAGTGGCTCACACCTCTAATCCTAGCACTTTCCTAGTGGGAGACTGGGGTGGGAGGATCATTTGAGCTCAGGAGTTCGAGATCAGCCTGGACAATATGGTGAAACATTGTCTCTACAAAAAATACAAAAATTGGCCAGGAGTGGTGGCTAGCACCTGCGGTCTCAGCTACTCGGGAGGCTGAGGTAGAAGGATCACTTGAACCCAGGAAGTAGAGGTTGCAATAAGCTGAGATAAGCACTCCAACCTGGGCACTAGACAGAGACCCTGTCTCAAAAAAAAAAAAAAAATAGAGATTGGTCAAAGACCATGAGTTGTGGGGAGGTAGAGCTGAATAAATAGAGTGTGGGGGAATTTTTTTGTTTTTTTAATACGGGGTCTCACTCTGTCACCAGGCTGTAATGCAGTAGCATAATCTCCGCTCACTGCAGCCTCAACCTCCCCAGATTTAGGTGACCCTCCCACCTCAGCCTCCTGAGTAGCTAGGACCACAGGCAAACACCACTACACCTGGCTAATTTTTGTATTTTTGATAGAGATGGGGTTTCACCATGTTACCCAGGCTGGTCTCGAAATTCTGAGCTCAAGTGATCCACTCGCCTCAGCCTCCCACAGTTCTAGAATTACAAGCATGAGCGATGATGGTGTCTGGCCAAGGATGTTAATCTTAAGTGTGTATGCATTTAGGGCTGCAAAACATATGAAGCAAAAGCTGATAGAACTGAAAAGAGAAAGAGACAAACCCACAATTACAGATGGAGACTTCAACACTTCTCTCTTAACAATTACTAGAACAATTAGGCAGAAAACCAGCAATGATATAAAACAACTAAACAATAACATCAACCAGTAACTTACAGGTTTAGAAACACTCCACCAACAACAGAATACACTTTCTTTTCACGTAACCACAGAACATATATCAAGATATATCATATCCTGGGCCATAAAACAAACCTCAAATATAAAAGAACTGAAATTATGTAGAGTGTAATCTGTGGCCACAATGAAATCAAACTAGAAATCAATAATGGAAACACAACAGGAACATTTCCAAACTTAACAAAATACTTTTAGATAATCCATGAGTCAAAGAGGAGGTAAAAAAAAAAAAAAAAAAAACATTGAGGAAGAAAAGACAATACAGTAAACAGAATGAAAAAACAGATATATTTTTGCCCAAGCTATATGCTTCTTCCTTAATACTCTTCTTCTATTTCATTTCAGCTGTTTTCCCTCTAAAATCTAAACTAGTTTGCATTTGTTTAACTTACTGACTGGCACAATAATGCTGTCTCAGCACAAACTGTGGTAAAGGTTCTACCAGTCCAGGCCATTTTTGACAATTTCTTGGAGGGAAACAGGCAAACCACAAATCAAAAGAACATCTGGATCTGAAAATCCATCCTGTATAATAATAGAAGGCAAGAGATCTGTAACTAAAGCAAGTTATAAGTTGATAGACCCACTATGAACAATTTGGTTACATCTGGTAGAATTACAGAAAGCATGTGGAGTTCACATGTGTTAGAAATTCTAGCAGATCAAAGACTCTTAGTTTGAACTCCTTCTTAGTAGAGCTAAAAATGTATGTCACTTGGCTGGGCACGGTGGCTAACGCCTCTAATCCCGGCACTTTGGGAGGCCAAGGCAGGTGGAACACCAGGTCAGGAGTTCAAGATCAGGCTAGCCAACATGGTAAAACCCCATCTCTACTAAAAATACAAAAATTAGCCAGGTGTGGTGACGGGCACCTGTAATCCCAGCTACTCCGGAGGCTGAGGCAGGAAGACTGAACCCCGGAGGTGGAGGTTGCAGTGAGCCATGATCACACCACTACACTCCAACCCAGGCAACAGAGCGAGACTCTTGTCTCAAAAAAAAAAAAAAATCAGTAGCTATACACTAAAAACTATCTGAAAGAGAAATTAAGAAAACAATCCCATTTACAATAGCACCCAAAACAAATTTAGGAGTAAATTTAACCAAAGAGATGAAAGACCTATATACTAAGAACAATAAAAGATTGATTAAAGAAACTGAAGAAGATACAAATAAATGGAATGATATCCAGTGTTCATGGATTAAAAGAATATTGTTAAAATGTATACACTACCCAACAAATCTACAGATTCAGTGTAATCTCTAACAAAATTCCAATGCCAATTCACAGAAATAGAATAAAAAATTCTAAAATTCAAACAGAACCACAAAAGACCCCAAACAGCTAAAGCAATCTTGAGAGGGAAAAATTAAAAAAAAAAAAACTAGAGGCATTATACTCCCTGAGTTCAAAACATGTTATAAAGCTGTTGTAATAGCATGGTACTGGCATTAAAACACACTGGAACAGGGAGCTCAGAAATAAACCCAACTATTTATGGTTAATTGATTTTTTTACAAAGGTGCCAAGAACACACAATGGGGAAAGGACGGTTTGTTTAATAAATTATTTTGATAAAACTGGATATCCACATGCAGAAAACTGAAATTGGACCCTTATCTCACACCACATACAAAAATCAACTCAAAGCCAGGTGCAGTGGCTCACACAAGTCCCAGCACTTTGGGAGACCAAGGTGGGTGGATCGCTTGAGCCCAGGAGTTTGAAAACAGCCTGGGCAACATGGCAAAACCATCTCTAATACAAATATTCTTATACAAAAATTACCTGGGTGTGGTGGTGCATACCTGTAATTCCAGATACTTGGGGGAGCCGAGACAGGAGGCTTGCTTGAATCTTGGAGGTTAAAGATGCAGTGAGCTGTGATTCTGCCACTGTACTCCAGCCCGGACAGCAGTGATACCCTGTCTCAAAAAAAAAAAAAAAAAAAAACTCAAGATGGATGAAAGACTTAAACATAAGACCTGAAACTGTAAAACTACTAGAAAAAAAAAAGCAGAGGAAAAGCTCCACCACATTGGTCTGGGCAATGATTTCTTGAATAGGACTGCAAAAGGACAAGCAACAAAAGCAAAAATAGACAAGTGGTTTATATCAAACTAAAAAGTTTCTGCACAGCAAAGGAAACTTTTTTTTTTTGAGATGGAGTCTCAGTCTGTCCCCAGGCTGGAGTGCAGTGGCACAATCTCGACTCACTGTAACCTCTGCCTCCTGGGTTCAAGCAATTCCCCTGCCTCAGCCTCCCAAGTAGCTGGGATTACAGGTGTGAGCTACTACACCCAGCCTGCAAAAGAAACTTTTAATAGAGTGCAAGAGATAGCACAACTTGGAAAAAGTATTTTCAAACCATACATTTATAAAGTGGCTAGGCAGGGCCCAGTGGCTCACACCTGTAATTCCAGCACTTTGGGAGGCTGAGACAGGCACATCACTTGAGATCAGGAGTTCAAGACCAGCCTGGTCAATGTGGTGAAACCCCGTCTCTAATAAAAATATAAAAAGTTAGCCTGGCATAGTGGCATGCATCTGTAATCCAGCTACATGGGAGGCTAAGGCAGGAGAATCTCTTGAACCTGGGAGGTGGAAGTTGCAGTGAGCTGATATTGCACCACTGCACTCAAGCCTAGGTGACAGAATGAGACTCCGTCTCAAAAAAAAAAAAAATTACCCTGCAATTTAGTTTTTTTTTTTTTTAAAAAGAGGGGGGGGGCTAATATCTAAAATATATAAGGAACTCAATTCAATAACAAGAACAAATAACCCAGTTAATAAATGGGCAAAATACTCAACATCTCTAAGCATAGGGAAATGCAAATAAAATCTTGAGATATCACCTCACACCTGTTAGAAGGGCTATATGGAGGTTCCTCAAAAAAATAAAAATATAAATATCTTATTATCTAGCAATCCCACTTCTGGGTATATATCCAGTAGAGTTGAAATCAGTATGAAGATGTATCTGCACTTCCATGTTCATTTCAGCATTATTCACAATAGCCAAGATATGGAAGCCAACCTAAGTGTCCACTAACAGATGAGTAGATAAATCAAATGTGGTGTATACATACATAAAAGAACTATTTAGCCTCAAAAGAGAAGGAAATTCTATCATTTGCAACAATATAGATGAACCTGAAAGACATTATGTTAAGTAAAATAAGCCAGACACAGAAAGACAAATATTGTATGATCTCATTTATACGTAGAATCTAAAAAAGTTGATCTCATAAAAACAGATAAAAAAATGACCTGAGGTGGGATGGGTAGGTGAAGGGAATGGGGATAGGGGAGATGATGATCAAAGGGTACAAAGTTTCAGTTAGACTGGAAGGATATGGTTTAATGATATGGATTATATTAATCTCATAAAAGTATTACATGTTTATTTTCTAATTTTAAAAGATTCAAATATTTACTAAGAATTTTTTTATTTTTGAGATGGAATCTCACCCTCTTGCCTAGGCTGGAGTGCAGTGGTACCATCTCAGCTCACTGCAACTTCTGCCTCCTGACTTCAAGGAATTCTCCTGCCTCAGCCTCCCAAGTAGCTAAGATTACAGGCTCAGGCCACCATGCCTGGCTAATTTTTCTATTTTTAGTAGAGACGGGTTTCACCATGTTGGCCAGGCTGGTCTCAAACTCCTGACCTCAAGTGATCCACCCACCTCAGCCTCCCAAAGTGCTGGGATTATAGGCATAAGCCACTGTGCCCAGCCAGAAATTTTTAAATAATATGAACTGCCACAGCCTAGAAGATAGTAGAATGTTCTTCATTAAAATAACAACAGTAATAAAATTGAAGCTGAGCACAGAGCAAGGCTGTAGTCTCAGCTACTCGGGAGGCTGAGGCAAAACGATCACTTGAGCCCAGGAGGTTCAGTGCAGCCTGGGCAAAATAGCAATACCCTGTTTTTAAAAATATTATATATTGAATATTTATACTACAATCAGTAAACATGGATGTAATATAAAGACCTCAGGAATTCAACAGTGGCCTGTGTGTCTCAGGTGAAAACTAACTCTAGGACTGAAATTATTCTTTCAGAGATAAAAATGCATTATGGAAAAAATAAAATAAAATAAATAAATAAATAATGCATATGGTAAAAGATACTTGCTGAGGAAATACAATACAATGTCAAGTACTCCATGATTCAAAGCAAATGTCTTTTTTTCGTAGTAAACATCAGACCAACACTTGATTGTTGCCATGGTTTGGCTGTGTCCCCATCCAAATCTCATCTTGAATTGTAATAACGACCATGTATCAAAGTCAGGGCCAGGTGGAGATAACTGAATCATGGGAGGGGGGAGTTCCCACATACTTAGTGAATAAGTGTCACGAAATCTGATGGTTTTATAAAGGGAGTTCCCCTGCACAAGCTCTCTTGCCTGCGACCATGTAAGGCATCACTTGGCTCCTCATTTGCCTTCAGCCATGATTGTGAGGCCTCCCCAGCCATGTGGAACAGTGAGTCAATTAAACTTCTCTCCTTTATAAGTTACCCAGTCTCAGGTATGCCTTTATCAGCAGCGTGAGAACAGACAAATTGCCATTTTGGCATGCTTTAGGTGAGGGAATAGGGTTCTCCTTTTTTCTTAGGCACAAAGGTTCTTAAAATGTCATTCCTATAGAGGCTTTGTTATCGGCACTCCTATTAAAAGACCTTACCTATGACACATTCTGAATTTGGGTGGACTAAGAGAAAACAGAACTGATTTCACTCAGTACCACATGAAATATGCTCTTTCCTGTCTTTGATCCCCTCCAGCTCCAGGATACTATCACTTCCTGTTCCCTGGTGGGCCTGTCAGGATAAGATTTGGGAAGTGCACCAATCGACCAACTGAGGAAATCAACACTTATTCTCATGAATAACCTCTGCAGCTCTCTAAAGAGGGGTCAAAACTAATGACAAAAATCTTTCAATATATTTTTATAAACACATGACTAACACATTAAAAAGATCATAGGTTTTAGAACCAACAAGTCTTAAGTTTAAAATGTTTATGGACATTTATTTTATGGACAAGTTACTTAACTCTCTAAGCCTGTTTCTTCATCTGTAAAAATGGAAATAACAACATCTACCTTGTTAGAATCGAATGTGCTCACTTTGAGATTACATTAGGTGTTCTTTTTCTTTTTTACTTTCCACATGATACTGAAAGAAGGCTCATAAATATTACATCTCTCTCTATCTACCTTTCCTATCCATGATAATTTATAATTCCATTTCTGGTTCAAGATTGCTATAGAATTACTGTTACTAAGTATGGATTATAAAATTGATATATTGAGAAATTATTTCTATGGTCAGGATATATGTAAATTGGGGTGGGGAAGAGAGAAAAAAATTTACTCTACTAAACTGCCTAACTAATGCCAAAGAAGGGCCTGGGCTAAAAACACAGAATAAATTTGGGGCTGAAACAGTGCCCAAAGAAAAAAATTATCCTTCAATACTAAATAAATCATCTGTTCAGGTGTCAGTTCCCACCCTGGACAGACAGCTCAATGGCTGGAACCTTATTTCAGGTGATCATATATCACAACTTTTGTTTTTTGTTTTTTGGTTTTGAGACAGAGTCTTACTCTGTTGCCAGGCTGGAGTGTAGTGGCACGATCCCGGCTCACTGCAACCTCCGCCTCCTGGGTTCAAGCGATTCTCCTGCCTCAGCCTCCTGAGTAGCTGGGACTACAAGCGTGTGCCACCACGCCCAGCTAATTTTTGTATTTTTTAGTAGAGACAGGGGTTTTACCATGTTGGCCAGCATGGTCTTGATCTCTTGACCTTGTGATCTGCCCATCTCAGCCTCCCAAAGTGCTGGGATTACAAGTGTGAGCCATATCACAACTATTAAGATAGAGCTGTTTACATAAAACAAAGAGCAGTTGAAGTAACAGTGTCTTGAATGAGAACAGAAATTTCTCTTTTATAGACTGTAAGTTCTGCAAGGAGTGAAAAAATGAAAATAAAGAAATTTTCCAGCTGGATACGACAGCTCACACCTATAATCCCAGCACTTTGGGAGGCCGAGGCAGGTGGATCACCTGAGGTCAGGAGTCCGAGACCAGCTTGACCAACATGGTGAAACCCTGTCTCCACTAAATACAAAAATTAGCTAGGCATGGTGGCACATGCCTGTAATCCCAGCTACTCGGGAGACTGAGACAGAAGAACCACCTGAACCTGGGAGACAAAGACTGCAGTGAGCTGAGATTGCAACACTGCACTCCAGCCTGGGCAACAAGAGTGAAACTCTCTCTCAAAAAAAAAAAAAAAAAAAAAGACACGCACCAGAAGATGGAGGTCCTCTTTCCTTGACTAACACAGCCATGGCTCATGGTCCCAAGAAGCATCTGAAGTAGGTAGCATCTCCAAAGCACTGGATGCTGGAGCAAAAACTGGTGTGTTTGCTCCTTGTCCATCCACCGGTCCTCACAAGTTGAGAGAGAGTGTCTCCCCTTCATCATTTTTCTATAGAACAGACTTAAGTGTGCCCTGACAAGAGACGAAGTAAAGAAGATTCCCATGCAGCGGTTCATTAAGATCCATGGCAAGGTCCGAAGTGATATAACCTACCCTGCTGGATTCATGGATGTTACCAGCATTGACAAGACTCAAGAGAATTTCCATCTGTTCTATGACACCAAGGGTTGCTTTGCTGTACATCATATTACACCTGAGGAGGCCAAGTACAAGTCGTGCAAATTGAGAAAAATCTTTGTGGGCATAAAAGGAATCCCTCGTCTGGTGACTCATGATGCTCTCACACCATCTGCTACCCTGATCCCCTCCCTCATCAAGGTGAATGATACCATTAAGATTGATTTGGAGACTGGCAAGATTACTGGTTTCATCAAGTTCGACACTGGTAACTTGTGCATAGTGACTAGAGGTGCTAGCCTGGGAAGAATTGGTGTGATCACCAACAGAGAGAGGCATCCTGGATCTTCTGACATAGTTCACATGAAAGACGACAATGATAACAGCTTTACCACTCGACTCTCCAATACTTTTGTTATTGGCAAGGGCAACAAACCATGGATTTCTCTTCCCTGAGGAAAGGGTATCTGCCTCACCACTGCTGAAGAAAGAGGCAAAAGACTGGTGGCCAAACAGAGCAGTGGGTAAAATGGTCCCTGGGTGACATGTTAGATCTTTGTACATAATTAAAAATAACGTGGCATGATAAATAGCAAAAAAAAGAAATTTCCCTTTTACATTAAAGTCCACAGGAAGGCCATCCAGGACTGGCATGGTGGCTCCATAATCATCTGAGATCCAGGCTTTCCTCTCTCTTTCTGCTCTGTTATCCTAGCAACTGGCATTCATTCTCAAGATCACCTCATGGTCCAAGAGGGCTAATGGCCCTCTAACCAGCAAGTCTGTGACACAAGACAAAAGAAAGGAGAACAGAAAGGCAGAGAGAACACACCTGCCAGCTGACTCAGCTCCTTTTAAGCAGCCTTCTGGGAAACTGACTTGATACTGGTAGAATTAGTCACACAGCCATATCTCATCAGAGGGGATGGAAAATTCAGTCTTTTAGCTGGGGACATAGCTCCAAATAAACTGGGGACTGATATTCTTTTACTAAAGTGCAAGGGAAGAATGGACATTGGTGATCCCAGCAATCTCTGCTACGATATTTCAAACCCATGTGAGAAGGGCCAGGCAAAGTGGCTCACACCTGCAATCTCAGCACCTTGGGAGCCAAAGTGGGAAGATCACTTGAGACTAGGAGTTTGAGACCAGGTAGGGCACCACAGTGAGACCCTCTCTCTACAAAAAATTAAAAATTAGCCAGGTATGGTGGTGGCATGTACCTGCAGTCCCAGCTACTGGGGAGGCTAAGGTGGGAGGATTACTTGAACCTAGGAGATCAAGGCTGCAGTGAGGTATAATCACACCACTGCATTCCAGCCTGGGCAACAGAGGAAGACCCTGCCTTTAAAAAACAAAAACAAAAATTATTTGAGAGGATAAAAATTTCAAGCACCTTGGAAAGAAGACAGCTTTATAGGCTTCATCTACCTAGGAAGTCTGTTCCAACTTTTCCAACTTTAAGTGATCCCAGGGACATCAGAAAAGTAGTGAGTCCTTCCCACAGCCCTTCACCCTTTTGTAGGGAGTTTGTGGAAAGAGAAGCAATTTAAAAGCCAGTTAAGTCACCTCTGCTTCCATTCTTGATTGGTCTCTAGCTGTGGGGCAAAATTATCTGTTAGGGAGGAAAACATTACAGCCTTTAATTAGAGTTTTGAAATTCAGGCCTAAGTAAGACCTTGTGATAACTGAACAAGTAAGTGAAAGCAAAAAATAACTTTAGATAAAATGTCTAGATTTTTAAAATATTGTTTTACTAGAAAATATTAAAGCCTCCACAGCACTCTCTTCTTTTCAAAAAACCTTTCCAGCTGGGTGCAGTGGCTCATGCCTATAATCCCAGTACTTTGGGAGGCCAAGGCAGGCGGATCACGAGGTCAGGAGTTAGAGATCATCCTGGCCAACACAGTGAAACCCTGTCTCTACTAAAAACAACACAAAAAATTAGCTGGGCGTGGTGGCAGCTACCTGTAATCCCAGCTATTTGGAAGGCTGAGGCAGGAGAAACGCTTGAACCCAGAGGCGGAGGTTGCAGTGAGCCAAGATCGCACCACTGCACTCCAGCCTGCACGACAGTGTAAGGCTCTGTCTAAAAGAAAAAAAATACTTTCCAGGCCAGACATGGTGGCTTATGCCTGTAATCCCAGTTCTTTGGGAGACAAGGCAGGCACATCACTTGAGTCCAAGAGTTCGAGACAAACCTGGGCAACATAGCAAAATGCTGTTTCTACTAAAAACACAAAAATTAGCCAGGCATGGTGGTGCTCACCTGTAATTCCAGCTACTCGGGAGGCTGAGGCAGGAAGATGGCTTAAGTTCAGGAGGCAGAAGTTGCATGCAGTCAGCCAATATCACACCACTGCATTCCAGCCTGGGTGACAGAGTGAGACCCTGTCAAGTAAATACATACATACATACCGTTCCATAGCGTCCTGTAATCCTTGGAACAAAATCCAAAACTCCTTAACGGTAAACACTCCACATTTCCATGGTTCAAGGTGCCCTTAGTGTCTCGGCAGTTTTTTTCAAGGCCCACTCAGGCCAAAATAGCTAACATTTTGGTCTACTAAGTAGTTAGATCTAAATAATAAATACTCATGTCCTAACAACTTAGTGTCTACTGGGCACTCCATAACTTCTGAAACCTTAGAATTGTATTGGACACAACCATCCTCATCTCTTGCTCCACGCTGATTTTCCCGTAGGTCTTGTTTTATCATAGCAAGGAGGAAAAAACACATTCAAAGGAACGTAGCTGGATTTAAGATAGAAACCAGCTCAAGGTAGTAGTTCCTGTGATGTTCAACAGATGTCGCTGTGTTTCCCTCAAATTTAAAAAACCTCCAAGGTGTCCTGGTGAGTTTGCTGGTGCACCCCAGGGAGCCTCAAAACACAGCTTGGGACATGGTTTATCAGGCCTTGCATTAACTGGCCCCTGACCATTTCTTCAGCCTCATTTGCTACTGCTGTCCTTGTTTACTACACTCCAGTTCTACTAGCCTTTTATTTTCCCAAACAAGCCAAGCTCCTCAGTCTTTTTTCATGCTTTGCCTTCATTTGGAGGACTTTTCAACTAGATAAGCCTTCTTTACTTCTCCTAGGTTATATCAGGGACCCCTGTTATTCTCTCACCAGCCTATAGGCTCCACGAAGGCAGGGACAGTGTTTGTTTTCTATACCATCTTAACACCCAGTGTCTATCACAGTTCCAGGCACATAGTAGAAACTCAAGTGGTTGAAAAATATATATGTTTCTGGCCAGGCGAGATGGCTCATGCCTGTAACCCTAGTACTTTGGGAGGCCAAGGCAGGTAGATCACTTAAGATCAGGAGTTTGAGACCAGCCTGGTCAACATAGTGAAACCCCATCTCTACTAAAAATCCAAAATATTAGCTGGGCATGGTGGTGTGCACCTGTAATCCCAGCTACTCAGGAGGCTGAGGCAGGAGAATCACTTGAACCCAGGAGGCAGAGGTTACAGTGAGCGGAGATCATGCCACTGCACTCCAGCCTGGGCAACAGAGCGAAATTCCATTTCAAAAAAAAAGAAAACTAAACTAAATAAATAAAAAGACATGTTTCTATTTGATATTCATTAATAAATTAATCTTCAGACACAAAAGTAATCCAACTGTGAAATACAAGAGAAGTTCCTTTCTTGTTAGCAGTTCAGTTCATCAGTAAGCAATTATAAATCTAAAAATTGATGGCATCTTAGAGTGTGACTGCTAGCATACTTATAATGGCATTTTAAAAAACAAATTAGAGGCCAGGTGCAGTGACTCACGCCTGTAATCCCAGCATTTTGAGAGGCCGAGGGGTGTGGATCACTTGAGGCCAGGAGTTCAATACCAACCTGGCCAACATGGCAAAACCCCATCTCAACTAAAAATACTAAAAATATAAAAATTAGCCAGACGTGGTGGCATGTGACTGTAGTCCCAGCTACTCAGGAGGCTGAGGCAGGAGAATCACTTGAGCCCAGGAAGTGGAGGTTGCAGTGGGCTGAGATCCTACCACTGCACTCCACCCTGGGCAACACAGTGAGACTCTTTCTCAAAAAAAAAAAAAAAAATTAGAGAAAAAATAGTCTTTTCAATAAATGATGCTACAACAACGGCTATATGTACAATATACATATACAATATGGATGTCCATATGCAAAAGAATGAAGTTGTCCCACTACCTGACCATATTAAAAAATTAATGCAAAATATATTATAGACTTAAATGTAAGAGCTAAAACTAAAACTCTTGTAAGAGTAAATTTTTATAACCTTAGATTAGGCAGTGATTTCTTTTATATAACACTAAAAGCACAAGCAACAGATGAAAAATTAAACTTCATCAAAATTTAAAACTTTTGGTTTCAAAGGACACCATTAAGAAAGTGAAAAGACAGCCTACAAAATGGGGAAAAATTTTTGCAAATCATATATCCAATAAGGCACTTGTATCCAGCATATATGAAGAACTCTTACAACTGAATAAAAAGACAAATAACCCAATTTTAAAATGAAGCAAAGATACGAATTTCTCCAAAGAAGATGCAAGAAGCACATGAAAAGATGCTCAGCATCATTAGACATTAGGGAATGCAAATCAAAACCACCAAGAGATACCACTTCACAGCCATTGGGATGGCTAAAATTAAAAACACAGACAATAAAAAGTGTTGACAAGGACGTGGAGAAAGTGAAATCCTCAAACACTGAGATTATACAAAGTATGAATGGGATTATAAAATGGAGCAGCCACTTTGGAAACAGTTTGAGAACCCTCCAAAGTGTTAAACATAAAGTTACCATATGGACCGGTAATTTTTTTTTTTTTTTTTTGAGATAAGAGTCTCACTCTGTCACTTAGGCTAGGGTGCAGTGGCACGATCTCAGCTCACTGTGACCTCTGCCACCCGGGTTGAAGCGATTCTCCTGCCTCAGCCTCCCAAGTAGCTGAGATTACAGGCAGCTGCCACTGTGCCTGGCTAATTTTTGTAGTTTTTAGTAGAGATGAAGCTTCACAATGTTGGCCAGGCTGGTCTTGAACTCGTGACCTTGTGATCCACCCACCTTGGCTTCCCAAAGTGCTGGAATTACAGGTGTGAGCCACTGCGCCTGGCCATGACTCAGTAATTCTACTCACAGGTATATACCCAAAAGAAATGAAAATATATGTTCACACAAAAATTTGTATATGAATGTTTACAGCAGCATTATTCATAATAGCCAAAAAGTACAAACAACTGAAACGTCCATCAACTGATAAAGGAAGTGTGATAGCGCTATGCAATAGAATATGATTTGATCATAAAAATAAATGAAGTAGTGATACATGCTATAAACTAGAACAACCTTGAAAACATTAGGCTAAGTCAGAGAAGCCAGTCACAAAGACCACGTATCAAATTCCACTCACGTAAAATGTCCAGAACAGGTTAATCTACAAAGATAGTAGATTAATGGTTGCCAGGGGCTGAGAGGAAGACAGAATATAAAGTGACTGTTAATAGGTATGGGGTTTTCTCTTTCAGGGTGATAAAAAGGTTCAAAATTAGATAGTTGTGATGGTCGCACAACTAAATATACTAAAAAACATGGAATGGTACACTTGAAAGGGCAAAAATCTTGGTCTGTGGATATCTCAATATACTTGTTATTTTAAAAACATTTGAAAAATCATGTCTCCATCATCTGCAGAATAAAGTTCTGACAGTAAAATTGTCTATAAGGCTCCTAAGATCTGATACTTCCTACCACTCCTTCTTTATTCCCTCCAAGCCCAGAGGCTCCAACAAACTACCTGGGGTTTCTTCTGCTTCACTCATGCATTGCAGTTTTGTACATTTGGTTGCCTTTGCTTTGAGCAACCTTCCTTTATCTGCCTAGTAAATGCCCACTTGTCCATTAAGACCCAACTCATTGCACACTGTGCTGGTGGCCCTCTTTTGTGCTCACCTGACATCCTGTACATATACCATTGCAGCATGCATGGGATTGTTTCATAAATGTCAGCTTCCTTGCTGTGCTCCCACAGGACTGACTTTCTTCAAGGCAGGGACTACGTTTATCTTTGTATTCCCAACACACTGCAGAGGTGCTCAATAAATGAAATAAAGGAATTAATGGATTGAATCTATAAATTCTTCATGTTTGTATTTGTTTTATGATCTCTCTTTGACTCTTATTCATGTCTCTTAAACTACAGTTTTTATATGTTACATTTTTCATGTCTGTATGACTAGCCTATTGTTTTAAAATCTACAGCTTTTGGCTAGGTGTAGTGGCTTATGCCTGTAATTCCAGTATTTGGGAGGCTGTGGCAGGAGGATCCATTGAGCTCAGAAATTCAAGACTAGACTAAGCAACATAAAGAGACTCCATCACTACAGAAAACACAAAAATTAGCTTGGCATGGTAGCACACACCTGTAGTCCCAGCTACTCAGGAGGCTGAGCCTGCAGTGAGCCGTGATCATGCCGCTGCACTTCAGAATGGGTAACAGTGAGACCCTGTCTCAAATAAATAAATAATTTTTTAAAATAAAAACAAAAATAAAATATACTGGGTTTTTGTTTTTTGAAAGAGAGTCTCACTCTGTCACCCAGGCTGGAGTGCAGTGACTCGATCTCAGCTCTCCACAGCCTCAACATCCTGAGTTCAAGCCATCCTTCTGCCTCAGCCCACCAAGTAGCCGGGATTACAGGTGTGCACCACCATACTTAGCTAATTTTTGTATTTTTTGTAAAGATGAGGGTCTCATCATGCTGCCCAGGCTGGTCTCCAACTCCTGAGCTCAAGCAATCCACCCACCTTGGTCTCCCAACGTGCTAGGATAACAGGCATGAGACATCATGCCCAGTCAAAATCTACTGCTTTTGTGATAAAGTAAGTTAAACACAGGAGTGTTTAATAAATTACAAGCGAGTTGCTTTTCTCAGGTGATGTTTTATATGGTTTGTATAATTTAGATAACCAGTTGCTATTTACTATCACAATTCAATTACTATTAATTAACATTGTGATTGAAGTTTTACAAATAACTGGTGAGTGAATCTGATAAATTGTATCTGAGTTAATAAGTTGAAGCTGGTATGTATTTACACCATTGAAGTTGGTAATTATAGAGTTTGAGACCACTTTGAACTACATTTCACTAATTATTGCATTTCAATACTGCTACCTCTTCATTACCACTTGATGTGACACAGATTACTGATGAATTCCTTTACTGTGAGGTCATTCTCCTAAATTAGAAAGAACCAGAGATGAGACACATAAGACTCAAAGTGAGTTTGTGGATCAGAGAGTGAGTCACAGAGATCGGACTCCAAAAAACACCTCCCACTGTGTCTATTTTCTAGTTCTAAGTTCAAACTTGGATTTAGAAGAATATATGACTTGACTCCTCATCAGTCTTTTAGTTCAGGCGTGGGTTAGGAAGGATACGTCAGAGTGAAGATGGCATGTGTGTAGAAAGGTACATTTTGAAGTGGTAGACAAATGCTTACATTTGTCTTTGTCAGGAAGTGGCTGTGGGAGCTGAGAATGTGATGTCTGCTGACAGGGAGAAGGGCTTACACAGAATTTGTCTGCATAATCTTCCAGATTCACTGTTTTAGATAGTTCTTTCAAACTTTTACATGCCACAGAATCACCAGCTACACTGCTTCCCAGGTGTGGTGGCTCACGCCTTTAATTCCAACACTTTAGGACGCCAAGCAAGGAGGACTGCTTGAGTGCAGGAGTTGAGGCCAGCCTGGCCAACATAGTAAGACCCTCATCTCTGTAGGTAAGTAAGAAATAAAAAGATACATAATAAAAATAGATTGTTTTGTGGGGAAAGGTATTATGTATATTAAGGGATGATCACCTTTCCAATTTTTTGAAGAATCTTGAGTAAACAAATTTTAGCTGAGCTTTCAGAATCAATGAGGATTGGGACAGCTTCAAGACTATTGCCTATGAGTTGATAAAATTAGTGCTTTCATCTTTACTCTGCACTGGGGGCAATAATAGCTCCAGGGTTCCTATCTGTTTGCTGGACAAGGGCTTTACATACATTATCTCTCTTGATCCTCCCCATAATCCTGAGAGGGAAGAGGCCATATAATCCCTATTTTACACATGATTTGGAAACCGAGCCTTACAGCAGCTAAATCAATGGCCTGAGATTGCACCACTACTAGTGTCTGAGCTGAGATTACATTTAGCGGTTACTCTCACTAAGTTCCTAATAATTGTTACTGCCATCCACAGTGTGGTCTAGTAAATGGATAATTATAGCTTAGATGTTTACAGCACAAAAGCATCTAGTACCAGACTGTTCAGGGTCTTTCTGTCACACCTGTTAACCGTTTGCTTGAGCTTGAAATTTCTCAAACAGTTGTGGTGTGGTAGGCAGAATAATGCATCCCCTCCTCACCAAGATGTTCCTGTCCTAAGCTCCAAAGTCTTTGAATGTTATCTTATATGACAAAAGGGACTTTGCAGATGTGATTAAGTTAAGGCTCTTGAGAGGGGGGATTATCCTAAACCAACAAGTGGAGTCCAAAGTAACCATAATGGTCCTTATAACTGAAAGATAGAGGCAGGAAAGACAGAGTCAGAGGAAATGTGGTGACTGAAGCAGAGGTCAGAGTGATGTGATTGCTGCCTGGGGCCACAGACCAAAGATTATGGGCAGCCTCTAGAAGTTGGAAAAGGCAAAGAGAGTCTCCCTCTACAGTCTCCAAAAGCAATGAAGTCTTGCTGACATTTTGACTTTAGCCCCATCAGGCTTATTTCTATCCGTTGCAGTGGCTCATGCCTGTAATCCCAACTATTTCAGGAGGCTGAGGCAGGAGGATCACTTGAGGCCAGGAGTTTAAGGCTGCAGTGAGCTCTGATCATACCCTGCACTCCAGCAGTTTAGGTTGGCAGCAGAATCAGAGACTATCTCTTTTTTAAAAAAAACAGACTTAGTTCTCTGACTCTGTAAGACAATAAATGATAAATTTGTGTTTTTTGTTTTCTGTGTTTTGTTTTTTCTGAGACGGAGTCCCGCTCTGTCGCCCAGGTTGGAGCACAGTGGCACAATCTCTGCTCACTGCAACCTCTGACTCTGACTCATGAGTTCAAGTGATTCTCTTGCCTCAGCCTCCCAGTAGCTGGGATTACAGGCAACTGCCACAATGCCTGGCTAATTTTTTTGTATTTTTAGTAGAGACGGGGTCTCTCCACGTTGGTCAGGCTGGTGTCAAAAACTCCTGACCTCAGGTGATCCACCGGCTTGGCCTCCCAAAGAGCTGGAATTACAGGTGTGAGCCATCATGCCCAGCAAATTTGTGTTGTTTTAAGCAAATAATTTTGTGGTAATTTGTTATAGCAACAATCGAACACTAATACATATGGTGTCTGGCACTCAGATCCCACCACTACACAGGAACCAAAATTCATGCAGCAATAATTGGCAATGCTACACTTTTACCAAGTGGTGGTAAGTTCTGGTTATTACTCACAGGGGTGAAGACAGAAAGCTGCTATTGGCCCTGAGGTTCTCAGCACCATCCTCACAAGGGCATGTAGAAAGGCCTCAAAATCTTCAGAAACTTCCTTTTTGTTCTCTTTATACCACTAAAGCATCTTAAATTTATTATTTCAGCATCTGTTAAGCACCACTGTTGTTTAATACGTACAGGTTCCAGAAATTCAAAGATAACTAGGACTCAGATTCTTAAGGAGCTTACAGCTAAGTAGGGTGGCAGAAGACATAAACAAATTATTATAATGTAACAGAATGTGTACAAGACAAAAATATCTTCAGGAAAAGAATCCTAGAGCATGGGAATTACAATCTCTGGGGAAGGTAAGAGGGAATGGGAAGCTTGGAAAGGGGTTGATGTCCGAGCTAGGAGCTGACTAACATGTTTGGAATCCCCAGCTTTGCTGGGAGAGGTTCTGACAACCACTCTAGGTCCCAGTGTCATCAGACCTGGTTTCTGCTGGGGCTGGTGCAAAACTTTGAGGTTCGGAAGGGAAGGAGACCCCAAGATGAAGTGAACAGTGATTTGCTAATACCTACACATAGCAGATGATCAGAACTCTGGAGATCCATTCTCCATAACTTCTTGGAAGTTCACAGATAAAGTGAAAGTTTTCATGAATTATAATGTGCCAGCTAGACATAAAGTATTATCCACTTGCTTGGGATTCATGCTTAGACATTGGGAAATTCCTTCTCAATTTTTGTGTCTAAATGAAGTCTATCTTCCAATTAAGAAAACAAACCCAAGATATAAGACAACCCAAGATATAAGCAGGTCTATGTTTCAATGCCTAAAATGCTCCATTTAAAATACAGTAAATTTTGGCTGAAAGAAGTTATCACATAATCTAGGGTAAACCATCTCATGATTCTCCATGCCTAACCTTAATCCCGAGACCACCACAAACGCACCATTTCGTACTGAACATTGATATACTCAGAAACTGAAATCTAAAGCTGGAAAGGGCCTTAACGATACTAACAGTTTCTTTCACAGATGAAGAAACCTGAAGTATGGAGGAGTTAAGATTTAAAATGAAGAGAAGCTGCCTTGGCGTAGTTTAATGGGCTTTGCTAGAAGAAGCTGCGTCGGCTTATTTGATGTCTGTCATAGCTGGAGCTTCATGAAATGACTAAGAGAGAGTACAATCTATTTCTTATGAAGTCTAAAATGTAAAAAAGTATTACTAAGGAATGCCACCACCTAATTTTTTTAATCATCATTATTATTTCAACTAGAGTTTCGAAAAGTGATTTTCCAACACTGCGTATCATTTTGTTTTTGCTAAGTACTATCAGCTGGGGCAATCCCTTCTAGTGTTTATTCTCATTTAACTCTGAACAACTGGGGGTTTTCCAAAAAGGCTCAAAATGTAGAAATCCAGCCTCTTTCGGGGAAACCACAGGTAAATAAGGAAAGACACTTTCGCAGGAGTTCCCCTCACACGCACTCACCCTGGCGCAGGGCCCCACGGAGGCGGTGGAAACGCCCCTCTGGGAGTGCAGCACTTTCTCCCGTCGGCTGACGGGTGGTGCCCGGGGGCTGAAGGCGGCTCTGCCAGGTCCCCGGGCTCCGCTACCGCCGCGCCGCTCCCCGGGCCTGCAGAACTCGCGCTGTGGGGTCACGTCGAGGACGCGGGCTGCTGGGGGCCGGGGCCGCGAGACAGAAGGGCCTGCCTGGGAGCAGGCGGCGCCGGCGGGGGACCGGGCGTGCCCACGTGACTGCCCCGCCCGCCGCCTCCCTCGGGCTGCAGCTCCCGGCGTGCCCCGCACTCGCCGCTGCCCACCCGCCTACCCCTCCTTCTCTGTGCCACAGAGCCGGAGCCCAAGCTGCCGCCGCAGCCACAGCCGAGGGCACTATGGTAAGACGGGCGCGCCGGCCGGGAGGCCGCGGCGTGGCGAGAAAAGCCCCTCGCACGGCCCCGGGAGTGAGGCCGCCATTTTAACCTGATTTTGGCCTCCAAGGTGGGCGCTTCTGCGCTGCGGCCCCGCTGCTCTCCAGCCGACCGGCCTGCCCTCCCGCCGTTAGGCCGGGCCCTGCTGCTCTTTGGATTTTGGGGGGCGGGGAGAGTTCGGCGCCGGCGCTGGTTGGGGGTCGGGGCCGGGCGGCCGGAGGCGCGAGAGGGTCTTCGGACTGCAGCCGCTCGCGCCACCTTTGCCTTTCGCTTCTTAATTTTATTTAACACGCGGGGCTTTAAAATTGGTATGTGCTGCCAAGGCTGTGTGGGTCAGGGTCTGGACGGCCTGTAATAAAACCCTTACGGGGAGATTAAGGAAGAGGGAAAACACTTTTTAAAATGCTTTCTCGCGGTAAAAGCTTTTACACTGGACCCGTTAGTTTTGGAGTGTCTGCATGTGAGCTGTGGGGCCGTGGGCGGTTTGGAGTTTATACTTGATTCTCTTTCCTTATGAGGAAACGTTAGTGGCTAGGATGACTTTAAAGAAAAAAATAGTAGAAGCATTAACTGAAATCCAAAAGTGTTTTTTTAAGGCCAGCCGAGTTGACACAATACAGAAGGTATTTTTGCTGCCTCTCCTGAAGCTCTGACATCACCCAGTGAAATAGGAAACATTTCAGGGATGGGACAACTTGTATTTGTCCCTTTCGCTTCCACGTCCAAACCCCTTTAAGAAGGATGAATGGGCAGGATGAGTTAGACTCCTTCGCTGTATCGTCTACTGATTCTTAAAATGTGACAAATCTGATTGGACAACTTACATGGTATGGTGCAATTTTTGGATGTCCAGACTAAAGTGAGTCTTCTCTAGGCAAACAGTAATTTTGGTTAAAACCAAAGTACATGTTCTGAATTACTGTTCTGTGTTTATTTTCAGGCTTCTGGAGTTACAGTGAATGATGAAGTCATCAAAGTTTTTAATGATATGAAAGTAAGGAAATCTTCTACACAAGAGGAGATCAAAAAGAGAAAGAAAGCAGTACTCTTCTGTTTAAGCGATGACAAAAGACAAATAATTGTAGAGGAAGCAAAACAGATCTTGGTGGGTGACATTGGTGATACTGTAGAGGACCCCTACACATCTTTTGTGAAGTTGCTACCTCTGAATGATTGCCGATATGCTTTGTACGATGCCACATACGAAACAAAAGAGTCTAAGAAAGAAGACCTAGTATTTATATTCTGGTGTGTAAAACGAAAGAAAAAAGTACTTTTAAAATGAAAGGATTGTTGTTATCATAGTCAGTCATACCTTTGTTTTTCTTATAAATGGGATTAAACAATTAATTTTTTTTTTCTGTAGGGCTCCTGAAAGTGCACCTTTAAAAAGCAAGATGATTTACGCTAGCTCAAAAGATGCCATTAAAAAGAAATTTACAGGTACAAACTTGAATATTTTATGCAGAGAAATTACTGTTTGTTAATTATAATAAAGTAATGGGATAATGTTTTTTCTTTTAGGTATTAAACATGAGTGGCAAGTAAATGGCTTGGATGATATTAAGGACCGTTCGACACTTGGAGAGAAATTGGGAGGCAATGTAGTAGTTTCACTTGAAGGAAAACCATTATAAAATGACAGTCAAGTGCCATCTGGATCTTAAGGAGCTTCCATTTCTCTAGCTCAGACCATTGGAATAGTATTAGGTTTTGGTTTTTTGGTTTTTTTTCCCTTTTTCCACTGGGCCCTTCCAACACAATGAAGGAAATATCATTTATTTAAGCAGCCTATCAGTGATTGCCATTAGACTGTTTAATACTGTTACTTTTATGTAGAACCCAAGGAATGCCTTCCTGTCATATTTTAGCCAAAACAACTGGTTATATGCCTCCCTTGCAGCAAACACTACAATGAATGTGATCGTCAATGTGAATAGCTTAGAATACTGCAAAGGATAAGCTAACTGAATGCCTTGAAAGTATTATCCACTGGTCAGATGGTCAACTTTTTTCAGTATTATTTATATTGCACTTGATTGCAGTTCTGTGAGGCTTGAGCATTCATACACCTCACCTGCCTTGGCAAGCCTAATTTTGTGACATGGCAGCACGGATATAACACTATGCATTAAAAGCACTTTTTGTAACAAGTTTAATACCCTAAAAGGAATGCCAATTAAGTTTTGTTAACTGTGTCATCAACTTATCCTAGTACCTCAGTGTTCATTCCTGTTACCTGCATATCTTAAATAGCTGTTATTAATGCCTATTTGTTTTCCATTGAGTGTACACTACTGAATAAGTGTAGGAGTTTTATGTTTACCATGTGAGTCCTGCAACACTAAAGATATTTTGATTATCAGTCATGATGGCAATTTCTGTGTAAAAGAGCCTTAAATGGAACATTGTTTTGAGATCAAACTCCCCACCCTCACAAAAATGGCCACGTTGCAATAAAAATTGTGGCATATTACAGAACGTTGCCTTGTTTTCCTTGGAAATTTTGCAAAATGTTATGTGAAACAACTTCTAGGGTAAGAACAGCTATTATTAATCTCTGCACTGGTCATTTGAGAAATTTTTTGTATAACATTCATGTGTGATATTTTCCAGATTTGTCGGATTTATTTGGTTTAAAAAATATTCTAAAAGCCAACTAATATAAAATACCATTGTTAAAGAATGGTACTTTTATAAACATTAATGTATTTATTTCCTTATGTGTTGATACGAAGATCAGAAATTATTTTTTTCACTTTGGCATAAATACTTTTCAATATCTGATTTGTTCTCTGGATAAATTAGCATAGTTATTTTTTTATTTACATTTACATTTCTAAGTAGTTGTATAGTAGCAGGAAGCTCTCATTGCTTATTTGGTCATAATGAAAATATTTGTAAAATGTTGTCCTTCAACACTAATATTTCTGATGTTTTGGAACAGTCATTTCACCTATTTTTGAATATATTTTGCAAATTGAATTAGAATAGGAATTGATAAAGCAGTGTTAAACATTAGTAATGGGATTTGGCTGTGGTCCAGGCTGCGCTCCTTATAGAGAATTTGATCTGTTCAGTGTGAGCGGTTTGCTGTTAGCCAGGGCTATTTATGGCAAACACATGCTTTTGTATCTTGTCATAGTTATCCACAAATGGCAAAACTGGACTTGATTCTACTGGTATGCAAAACAGGCATGCTAGTAAGCAGTCAGTCATGGCTCAGAACTTAACCCCGTAGCTCTGAGGAATGCTTTTATCAGAAAACAGGAAAGAAAATATCCCTTAAAATTTTTTTTTGAATGTGTGGAAATAATTTGAGAATGATTAGATTTTTTTTTCCATATTTTTGAAAGATTTTTCAGATGTGAACATTAAAAATAGGGATTAAATGTCTAGGCTTCCATTTAAAATTATATGAATGGTTTGGAATCTTTTTGCACTGACCAATTTTATTTCAGGCTTCCAGCTGTCCCTGTGAGTTTTCCTGGACATTTCGACGGTTTTTGGTAAGGTCAAACTCATTAATAAGCAAAAAGGAGAATAATGACATATACTAAATGATATGTGTAACCGATACTTGCACCATGGAATTTTTCATTTATTTCCTCATAGTTTTAAAAAATAAGGGACTATAAATCAGTTATGTAGTATCTTTTGTTTTTGTAGCTGATTCCTTAACTTTCTTGTATGCCTCTAGTAATTTCAGAGATTAAATATTGCTTTAAACTGTGATACTTTGATTTGCTAGATTGACAAAACTGATATTAATAGAGTTATTTCATCTTTGAAATACATCTTTGTGCATAGAGCCAAAAATAATGATAAAATTAATAATAGTTGTTATTTGAGATTAATTTGGCATTTGAAATGATTATTTTCTTTTACAATCATTTATAATGAATCAGTGTTCCAGTTAGCTTTAAAAGGTATACGGTGCTACTTAGTAAAGTATTGAAGGCAATATTTTACTGCTAGCTTGCAAAGTTATAAGAGTTTAAAAAATAAAATATATGAAAATATTTAAAGCTGTTGAGATGTGTTTACTTATACTTACAGAACATTAAAAGTTTAAAAACGTATTTCAGATCAAAGAGGCATTATTATCTTCTGTTTTTTAGGATTTTAGTTGATAATATTTGTCATTTATAAATACCAATTTTCCTTGAAAACTGAGTATTGTAGCAATTAATTTTAGCATTTTCAGACAAATGGGAACAGTTGGCATGTGGCCCAAACTGACTGTCAGCTGTCCTTTTCCATCATCTAAAATAGTGTGGCCAGCATTATGTGTTGAAATATGCCTTTTTCATAGATTGGAAGAGAAGGCTCTTACTGGGTTTGAGTTTCTCTGATACAGAACATTTGTAGCCGCTAATCTATGGAATCTGGCAAATAAACTTTGGGAGGAAATTCTTTTAAAATTGTTTTCTTGTTAAGGAATAACCTCAACAATGGTAAATCATCGAGAGGTTGAGAACACTTCATTAGGTTTGTCACTCAAAAAACAATCTCATTCTGTTCTTTATAGGTCCTGTTTTTGCTTGCAAATTTAATAGTAGGAGATGAAAAATAACATGCATGTTCATTTTTCTATTAGTAGTATTAAAGCTACTAGAGATTTGCAGGCAGATGCCAGTGAGCGTTGCCTTTTTTTTTTGTTGGTTGGTTTTGTTTGTTTGTGTGAGACAGGGTCTCACCCTATTGCCCAGGCTGGAGTGCAGTGGTGCAATTTCAGCTCACCTCAACCTCAACCTCCCAAGCTCAGATGATTCTACCACCTCAGCCTCCCAAGTAGCTGAGACTATAGACATGCCCCACCATGCCTAATTATTTTATTTTACTTTGTTTTATTTTTGTGTGTCTTTTGTAGAGACTGAGTTTTGCCATGTTACCCAGGCTGATCTCCAACTCCTGGGCTCAAGCTCTGCTCCCACCTCAGTCTCCCAAAAGTGCTAGGATTGCATGTGTGAGCCACTGTACTCTGCCCAAATATTGCTTTTGAAGACAGCATGAGTTTATTGATGTTCTCTGTCTCCTCTCAGCCCATAAAGAAGTCTGAGGCTTCTCTTCTGCTCTGGAGCAGCCAACTAATTGCTTTATTTCCATGTAGAATTAGAAGAATCATCCCTCCACTTAAATTTCCTGTTATAATGCAATTGGGCAAATTAAATCTCTGAGCCTCAGTTTCTTAACCCATAGTATGGGAATGATAATACCTGTCTACCATATGTTTCCTGAGCACTAAATATGGAAATGGTTTTTGAAAACAGGAAAATGCTATGTAAATATAATCTGTTTAAACTACTCATTCCTAATAACTATATGTAAGTAGATAAATGTTTTCGTTAAAAGTAAGATGTATTATAAATCATTGAACCTCTGTTTTTGTAATTTCCGTGTGTGTGTGTGTGTGTGTGTGTGTATTTTGGACAGGGTCTCTGTTGCCTAGGCTAGAGTGCAGTGGTACAATCATAGCTCACTATAACCTTGAACTCCTGGACTCAAGTGACCTCCCGCCTCAACCCTGCCGGGATTATAGACATGCACCACGATGCCCAGTTAATTTTTTTTTTTTTTTTTGAGACAGAATCTCACTCTTATCACCCAAGCTGGAGTACAGTGTTGTGATCTCAGCTCACTGCAACTTTTTCCTCCTGGGTTCAAGCAGTTCTCCTGCCTCAGCCTCCCGGAAGATAGCTAGGACTAGAGGCACATGCTACCACACCTAATTTTTGTATTTTTAGTAGAGATGGGGTTTCGCCATGTTGGCCAGGCTGGTCTCAAACTTCTGACCTCAGGTGATCTGCCTGCCTCAGCCTCCCAAAGTGCTGAGATTACAGGCATGAGCCACCACACAGCCTGTCCAGCTAATTTTTTTAAAAAAAATTTTGCCAAGAAGGGGTCTGATAGTGTTGCCTAGGCTAGTCTTGGATTTCTGGCCTTAAGCAATCCTCTCATCTCAGCCTCCCAAAACTCTGGGATTATAGGTGTGAGCCACTGGGCTGAGCCTATTTAGTATATATGGAGATGGGGTTTCACTATGTTGGCCAGGCTGGTCTTGAACTCCTGACCTCAGGAGATGCACCCACCTTGGCCTCTCAAAGTGCTGGGATAACAGGCATGAGCCACCGGCCAGCCCTATTTAGTATACTTTTAAAATAGCATCTTTCAAGAATATTTGAAAAACAGTTTTAAGAGTTTTTGTTTTCTAAAAAAAGCTCATGCTCATAAAAATCTAAAAAGTTTTATATATCAAAGATGTTCTGAAATATTTCAGTACTATAAACTTATAGAATCTGTGGCAAACAGTGATTGTTTAGACACATTTACAGAAAGCTGGTGTCTCTTACTTTTTTTCCAGAAACTTGGATATCTCCCTCCCCTACCCATCTTTTTAAGAAGAGATAGTACTTCATGTTACAGCATTTAAATGCCTAGGACTTTGGCATTAGATTGCCTGGTTTTTTACATAGAGCCCTTTAACACTTAATAATTGGATCGTCTTAGACAAATCATATAACCTCTCGGAAGCTTACATCTATAAAATGCGGATAATTGTACTCCATCTCATAGGATTGTGAGGATAACTGAAAGTACTTGGAATAGTTGCTAGCACATAATAAGTGCTCAGTAGGATGATCCTAAGATTTACAGTCCAAACCAGGATACTTTTTGAGAATGAAAGGGAGAGCTATTAATTATGCCAAAACAACAGGCTTGAGTTAGGCCAATCTCAAGCAAACCAGGAGGTGTGGTTCAGAATAGAATGAACTGGCCAGGCGCAGTGGCTCACACTTGTAATCCCAGCTCTTTGGGAGGCCGAGGTGGTGGATCACGAGATCAGGAGTTCAAGACCAGCCTGGCCAACATGGTGAAACCCCGTTTCTACTAAAATTACAAAAAATTAGCTGGGCGTGGTGCCAGGTGCCTGTAATCCCAGATACTCGGGAGGCTGAGGCAGAGAATTGCTTGAATCCGGGAGGCAGAGGTTGCAGTGAGTAGAGATCGTGCCACTGCACTCCAGCCTGGGCGACAGAGCAAGACTGTATCTCAAAAAAATAGAATGAACTATATTAAAGACTCAAGATCATTTATTAATTTTAATTATATAAAGTATTAGCATGCTGACTTGATCTCATGAAGTATATGAGTATTCTTTTTTTTTTTTTTTTTTTGAGACGGAGTCTCGCTCTATCGCCAGGCTGGAGTGCAGTGACGCGATCCCGGCTCACAGTAACTTCCGTTTTCCAGTTTCAAGCAATTCTCCTGCCTCAGCCTCCCGAGTAGCTGGGACTACAGGCACGCACCACCACGTCCGGCTAATTTTTTGTACTTTTAGTAGAGACGGGGTTTCACCGTGTTGGCCAGGATGGTCTCGATCTCTTGACTTCGTGATCCACCCGCCTCGGCCTCCCAAAGTGCTGGGATTACAGGCGTGAGCCACCGCGCCCGGCATGAGTATTCTTAAGTAAACGTCGGAAAGATCAAATTTGGCTTTTTAAGACTTTTTAATAGCTTTCCTTTTGACTTTCATACTTGTAAACTGTCAGATAATATATTTTGCTACTATCAGTATGTTTTATCTATAGCAGCTTCTGCTAATTGTTGCTTTTCATCTCTTGGATTTGGAAAACCAGGTTTGTTATAATTGCGTATAAGCAAATAAATAGACTCAGAGTGAAAGCTTGAGAGAAAAATGGCTGAACACATGAACCTTATTTTTTGGGGCTGTTTAAATAATTTTGTAGTGTACTTTCTGGGTTTGGGATTTATTTATTTATTTATTTAAAAAAGAGCTGAACTGCAAATAAAAGAGGCATTACTGTTTCCCGGGGAGGCATCTGCAGTATTAGTAGTATTTAAGGAAATCATACCTGCCGTTGACTGTACCTGTATCATTAAAGGCCCACAGAGAACTTTAGAAATTTTTTCCCTTTTTTTTTTTTTTGAGACGGCAGTTGCTGTGTTACCCAGGCTGGAGTGCAGCAGTGTAATCTCAGCTCACTGCAACCTCCACCTCCCAGGTTCAAGTGATTCTCCTCCCTTAGCCTCCTGAGTAGCTGGGATTACAGGCTCCCGCCATCACACCCAGCTAAATTTTTTTTCTTTTTTTTTCTCTTGTTGCCCAGGCTGGAGTGCAATGCGCAATCTCTGCTCATAGCAACCTCCACCTCCCAGGTTCAAGTGATTCTCCTGCCTTAGCCTCCCAAATAGCTGGGATTATAGGCATGTGCCACCATGCCTGGCTGATTTTTTTTTTTTTTTTTTAGTAGAGTGGGTTTCTCCATATTGGTCAAGCTAATCTTGAACTCCCAGCCTTCCGTGATCTGCCTGCCTTGGCCTACCAAAGTGTTGGGATTACAGGTGTGAGCCACCGCGCCTGGCCAATTACATTTTTAGTAGAGACAGGGTTTCACCATACTGGCCAAGCTGGTCTCGAACTCCTGACCTGAAATGATCCACCTACCTCAGCTTCCCAAAGTTCTGGAATTACAGGTGTGACCCACTGTGCCTGGCCATGAGAAGGTTTGTTAATTTTTTTTTTAGATTATTGAAACAAGTAATAAGCTATAAGAACAATCATTCGATAAGCAAAGTACTCTAAAAATATTAATGCCAGCTGGGCATGGTGGCTAACACCTGTAATCCCAGCACTTTGGAAAACCGAGGTAGGTGGATTGCTTGAGTTCAGGAGTTCAAGAATAGCATAGGCAACATGGCAAAACTCTATCTATACAAAAAATACAGAAATTAGCTGGGCAAGGTGGCGCATACCTATGGTCCCAGGTACTTAGGAGGCTGAGGTAGGAGGATTGCTTGAACCCAGGAGAGCTGAGATCATGCCACTGCACTCCAGCCTGGGTGACAGAGACCGTATTTCAAAAAAAAAGGCCGGGCGCGATGGCTTACACCTATAATCCAAGCACTTTGGAGGCCAAGGCGGGCGGATCACCTGAGGTCAGGAGTTCAAGACCAGCCTGACCAACATGGTGAGACCCCATCTTTAAAAAAAAAAGAAAGAAAAAATCCCAGTTGACTTTTTTTTTTGTAGTTTATTAGATTTTCTTTTTTTCTTTTCTTTCTTTTTTTTTTTTTTTTTAGATAGTCTTGTCCTGTCGCCCAGATTGGAGTACAGTGGTGCAATCTCGGCTCATTGCCACCTCCACCTCCCGGGTTCAAGAGACTCTAACACCTCAGCCTCTAGAGTAGCTGGAAATACAAGCGTGTGCCACCATGCCCGGCTAATTTCTGTATTTTTATTTATTTGTTTTCTGTTTATTTTTTTGAGACTGAGTCTCGCTTTATTACCCAGGCTGGTGTGCAGTGGCGCCATCTTGGCTCACTGCAGTCTCCACCTTCCGGGCTCACGCGATTCTCCTGCCTCAGCCTCCCAAGTAGCTGGGATTACAGGCCTCCACCACCACACCAAGCTAATTTTTATATTTTTAGTAGAGACGGGGTTTCACCATGTTGGCCAGGCTGATCTTGAACTCCTGACCTCAAGTGATCCGCCCACCTTGGCCTCCCAAAGTGCTGGGATTCCAGGCGTGAGCCACTGCACCCGGGCTAGATTTTCGTACATGTACTGTAGACATGTTCATCTAGACACTTTTCATTTACTCTTCTGACAGCTGATTTGATTCTGCATAGATAGCAATTTAGTAGTTTACCTAGGATTACAGAAAACTTTGGAACAGATTTTTGTTCAAATGAGTAGTCATTTTTCCCTTACATGTGAAAAAGCACTTATGTTAATGGTATATTATTGGGGCATGTTTTCTCTCCTGTTCTTGATAGTGGAATTTCAAATATTTCCCTTGGAAAGTTGATAGTTACTGAATTACAAAATTCTTGGGCATGCAGCCCAAAGCCTCCTTAATAAGTGTTTCTGTGAGCTGATGGGGACTTTTTTTTTTTTAACTGCAAACTAAATCACCAAAGAGAAAGGCAGTTCCCAAATTGGCATAATTAGACCTTGTTTGTTTGTTTATTTGTTTATTTGAGACCGAGTTTCACTCTTGTCAGTCGCCCATGTTGGAGTGCAATGGTGCCATCTAAGCTCACTGCAACCTCTGCCTCCCAGGTTCAAGCCATTCTCCTGCCTCAGCCTCCAAATTAGCTGGGATGAGATGACAGGCCAGCACCACCACTCCTGACCTCAGGTGATCCACCTGCCCCAGCCTCCTAAAGAGCTGGAATTACAGGCGTGAGCCACCACGCCTGGCTTAGACCTAGTTTTATAGAAGGTAGAAATGGGCCAGGCGCGGTGGCTCACACCTATAATTCCAGCTACTCAGGAGCCAGGTGGGTCACCTGATGTCAGGAGTTAGACACCAGCCTGGTGAACATGGCGAAACCTCGTCTCTACAAAAAATACAAAAATTAGCTGGTTGTGGTGGCCCATGTCTGTAATCCCAGCTACTGGGGAGGCTGAGGCAGGAGAATCACTTAATACTGGGAAGTGGAGGTTGCAGGGAGCTGAGATCACGCCACTGCCCTCAAGACTGGGCCACAGAGTGAGACTCCATCTCAAAAATAAACAAAGTAGAAATGGCAGCAGAGTATTTTGTTCTAGAAATTATAAAACTTTGCTGCACCACATAAGAAATAAGATGATATGAAAGGTGTCTTATGTCCTGGCCAGGCATGGTGGCTCACACATGTAATCCCAGCACTTTGGGAGGCCAAAGCAAGTGGATCACCTGAGGCCAGGAGATCAAGACAAGCTTGGCCAACATGGCGAAACCCCATCTCTACTCAAAATACAAAAATTACCTGGGCATGGTGGTGAACACCAGTAATCCCAGCTACTCAGGAGGCTAAGCCGGAAGAATAGCTTGAACCCAGGAGGTGGAAGTTGCAGTGAGCCGAGATTGTACCATTGCACTCTAGCCTGGGGGCAGAGTAAGACTTCGTATCAAAAAAAGAAAAAACCTACTGACATTCTCATAAGAACATCCTAAAAATGGGCTAACTGATATTAATATCATTGAGCAATATGAATGATATTCTTCTGGCTAACTCTCAGAAAATTTATTTTTATTTCTAAAATAACACGTTTGGTGGGGAATCTCTGCAAAATATAGAAAAGAAGAAATAAAAAAGCTAAATCATAAGTTAGTTTTTTAAACACTACAAATTACTGTGTTAAGCAATTATGACTAATAGGAAGACTCCTGTAGTTAAACTGGTTTTAAGTTATCAGTATATGTTGGTAAGATGGAAACTTTACTCAAATACTGTTTGTTCAGATTCCTTAGTATTTTTCATCCCAGATTTGAATCTTGAAAATTATGCGTTGCACCTACCTGAATGCTCGATGCATGACTTAGTGCCAGCTACCATAAACATCTGAAACCAAAAAATTTTCTTCTGTTTCTTGTGCCACCTGCTTTTGTTATGTTGGAAATTGATAATAGGCACCCCATGCGTGATTTGTATTGTTCCCCAAAGGAATTATTTTATAAAATAAATCCAATATATCAGGATTCTACTTTTCCCCTTCTACTGGTATGATAAAGTTTAATAGTTGCTAGTTCCTGGTGCTCAGTGTAAATAATCCATTCTCTAATCTCCTTTGTCCCTTTCATATGAAGATGTAAGATAAAACGTAATGTATATATTTTGCACTAAGCCAGAAGCACTCAATTATATTTGATTAAAAAGTGATAGTTACTATTTGACTCCAATTATGCAGATCATATATTGACTAATTGCTTGTGGATATTTAGTTTTCATTTAACTAAGAGAGAGTTTGCATTTTGTGTGCTATTCCAAGAAAGTCTGGTAATCCCTGTGATTAAAGAAACAAGATTTATGTTTGCTGTGGAGAAACATGATCATCCTTGCTACTATGAATCACTCTGGAAACATCCCATCTGTTTCCCAATTACTCAGCTCAGATCATTAGATCAAATTCAGTTCAACAAACACGAAGCACCTTTCTTGGTCTCAAAAAGCTTTCCATGATCTAGGGAAGGCAAGCAAGCATATAAACAAATAATTACGATATAATACAATGTGATAAATACAACCATATGTTACTACTAGATTTAGAAGAAGGAGTGCTTAACTTTGGAGTTGATATGGGCTTGGAGAAGGCCTTCCAGAAGTAATGTTTGAGCTAGGTCGTGAAGGATGATAGAGTTCACCAGAAATCAGTATGAAAGGATTGTCCTAGAGAAAGAAAAACTGCAGATGCCTTGCAAATGGTTCATTACAGCTGCTGCTGGGTCAAGCGTAAAGTACTGTGATGAGAGGAGTGCAGGAGAGGTGGGTATGAGCTAGATCATTGAGGGCCATGGATACCATGTGAAATTGTATGCTAAGGAGCTGGTGCAGGGTTTTAAGCAAAGAAGTGGTATGATCTTTCTGAAATACAAATCTGTTTTGTAACCATGATAAGAATGTGTGTAAGGAGAAAGGAAATTGAAGGCGATTAAGAGGCCTGAATCAAGGTGGTGGCAAATTTGGGGTGGGTAGATTTGAGAGGTATGTAGGAGAAATGACAGGACTTGATTAATTTCATAATTAAATGAAAGGATGCAGAGGTTTAATAATTATTTGGAAGATATTGACTATACTTTTAGTATTGTCGACATTTAAGATCATTTAAGTTTTAGAATTGGCTCAGGAAATTCATAAATGTGGAAAGAAAAATATATTTAAAACATTTTTAATGAAGATAAGATTTTGATAGCATGAAATAAATCATTGGCCAAGAAATCATGTGTTGTATCTGAATTTAGATTTGTAAGCCTGATTTGCAGCAATGTGTAATAATGATTTCAATAGATAAGAAATTTTTAAAACTGTCATAGCTATAACATCTTTGAAATGGAATATCCTATAGTTTAAAAAATCGTGGTTATATTTTCTGTTATTCTATGTTTTTCCTTTTACTGTAAAGCTTGTCTGTTCAAATATAAGCCATGGCCAAATTCCTCTATCAAGTATTTGTTTTTATGAATTTTTAACATCATGGAGATTAATACAGATTTTGCATTGAGATTAATGCTGAATTTAACTAGTATATTATTGTCAGCATTTTCCCATCTGGTGACATTGTCAGAAACTTGATTTTTTTTTTTTTTTTTTTGAGACAGAGTTTTCCTCTGTCACCCAGGCTGGAGTGCAGCGGCCCACTCTCGGATCACTGCAACCTCTGTTTCCCAGATTCAAGTGATTCTCCTGCCTCAGCCTTCCAAGTAGCTGGGATTACAGGCACCCACCACGATACCCAGCTAATTTTTGTATTTTTAGTAGAGACAGGGTTTCACCATATTGACCAGGCTGGTCTTGAACTCCTAACCTTAAGTAATCCACCCACCTTGGCCTCCCAAAGTGCTGGGATTAAAGGTGTGAGCCACCATGTCCAGCCCCTGTATCAAATATTTTATAAATAATTTAGCAATATTATTTTATCATATAATCTGCTTATTAGAGAAAACCTGGCCTCTTTGCTGGTGATAGAAAATGGAATTTTCGGGTCATCTAAAAGATCACTTTCTATTAAAGAAGATTTTAATTTTTACTAGTAAGTACAAGTTATTTATAAACACAATGTTTATAAATACACAATTCCTTTCAGAAGTAACATCCAGAATCAAAGGTTCCTCTTTTTTCACCTCCTTACAATAAAGTAACTATATTGTTTTTTCATCTTGCTTTTATGGTAAATAAGTTCACTTTTCTGAGAGGCCTTGCACTAATCAGGAAGCATTTACTGAGTGTCTATTTGTAGAACACTGTTCTGGTCATCCTGAGAAATAAACTTCTCAAGGGCACTTTTATAATCCAGTTGCAAAGACAAAATAGACCTGTAAACTAATAAGTATACAGTGATAAGCAATTGAATAAGCATCAAAGGAATGCAAGGAAAAAAAGAGAACAGATTTTCTAGAACTGAGTTTTATTCATTTATTTATTCATTCATTCATTCATTCTGAAACAGAGTTTTGCTCTATCGTCTAGGCTGGAGTGTGATTGTGCCATCACAGCTCACTGCAACCTAAAACTGGGCTCAAATGATCTCACCTGAGCCTCCTGAGTAGCTAGGACTATAAGTGCACCACTATGCCTGGCTAATTTTATATTTTATTTTTTTAGAGATGGGGTCTCGATTTGTTGCCCAGGCTGGTCTTGAACTCCTGGGCTTAAGCAATCCTCCTACCTCAGCCTCCTAAAGTGCTGGGATTATAGGCATGAGCCACCACACCCAGCCTAGAAGTGAGTGTTAAACAGCACTTAGAGGAAATAAATGACATTTCCCTTAAATATAGTTTATTTATTTATTTATTTATTTATTGGGACAGAGAATTGCTCTGTCTCCCAGGCTGTAGTGCAGTGGCTACATCTTGGTTCATTGCAACCTCTGCCCCCCAGGTTCAAGCGATCCTCGTGCCTCACCGTCCCAAGTAGCTGGGACCACAGGTGTGTTATCACCATGCTCAGCTGATTTTTATATTTTTAATAGAGACAGAGGTTTGCCATGTTGGCCAGCTGGTCTTGAACTCCTGGCCTCAAGTGATCCACCCACCTTGGCTTCCCAAAGTGCTGGGATAACAGGCATGAGCCACTGAGCCCAGCCTCGAATTGTTATTTGAAACGTTCCACAGGCTTTCTTCACTAAGAATCTCTTTAATATCAAGAACAAAAAGGGCCTTTTAATCACCACTTCCATTAAATCATTTGGGAGAAGGCCTAGGGTCAAAGTGAAAACCAATTGGGAACTCCATGTTCCTCATGGGTATTGTCATGGAGCCCTGAGTTTCTACAGGCCTTCTTAATCTTTTTTCAAAGATCCTCTGGCCCTCTGGTAAAGATTATGAACTCCTCTTCAGAATAATGTTTTTGAACTAATATACATTTTTATATTAATATATAAAACTTGTGATACCACAATATGTATGTTTCTTTTTTTTTATTTTTGAAAGAAAAAGAGAGAAAAGAAAAAAAAAAGAATGAAAGAAAGAAAGAGGAAGTGAAAGAGGGAGAGAGAACGGGATTCTTGTTCTATTGCCCAGGCTAGAATACAGTCTAAAAATGGGCATTAAAAACTTCTTTTATGCCTATAATTGTGCTTAACAATGGAGACAGGAAGGAATAGGGGATGAAAATAACAAACAAGCAGCCAACCAATATTTTAGTTAAACCTGTGAAATGCTATGCAATTGCTGAGGAATGATTTGCTTCCAATTACGTGGTCACTTTTAAAATAGGTGTAATGTGATACTGAGAAAAATGTATGTTTTGTGGATTTGGGGTGGAGAGTTCTGTAAATATTTGCTAAGTTTACTTGTTCCAGGTCTGAGTTCAAGTCCTGGATATCCTTGTTAATTTTCTATCTCATTGATCTGTCTAATATTGACAGTGTAATGTTAAAGTCTCCCACTATTATTGTGTGGGAGTCTAAGTCTCTTTGTAAGTCATTAAGAACT